>CM065485.1:16248130-16512147 GCA_032873175.1 Leptopilina drosophilae
GATTTAGTCGTTTAATGGGAAAAAGGAATTTTCCCAACTATTAATCATAACATAATGGGTAAACAAAGATTGTTTTGAAAAGAGGATTTTAAATATATTAAGAGACACATCAAAAATATAGTTTGGTGACATTAAGCCGATTCAAATTATAAATATAATTAATGAAGAATTCGACCAAAATTAAATAATGATAATATGGTTTTAAATAATGCAATATAAATACCAATACTAAAGTAATAAATATGATTTTAGATTCGTCTTCTCAAGATTAAAAAGCTCCTTAGAAAATAAACTTGTAGCAGACTTCGAATATGTTCAATAAAATTGAAAGCAGAAATAAATAATAACCGAAAACAGCGTGTTTATACAACCCAAAATTATTGGATAGACGAAACTTTATTGGATAAAATGAACGATGACATAGATTTAGCAAAGATGTTCAATTAATCTAGGGAAACATGGTATTATTAATCCTCCAAATTCTAACGCCTTAAAAATGTTGCATGGAACTATTGATGGATTTGAAAAGGAATTTAGAACTAAATATCACATCGGATGCGATAAGCGAATCTATCAACATATTATAGACCTTAGTGTTATCACTACAATTAATTAAAAATCATCACTTAGCTATACATAATTATAATTACGATTTTAAGAAAGATGAAGAAGTAATGACAATAGTTAAGAAATTTACCAATTCCAGAACGAATATTTAATGGTCAAGCTATGGTGTTTTTACCAGAACACGAATATATTTTGTACAAAGGAAAACTGAATACATACCGATGAATGACAGCCAACGGATTAAGAAAAAAAAAAAAAAAAAATGTTTGTACTATAGAAGACTATAAAATTTGTTAAGAGAAATCAACTGAATTTTAATTTTTAAAAAAATAACAACGTATCAAACAGAAAAAATTGTAACGCGGATTTAAAAAATATGTCTAAGGAAGAATTGTCTAAAAATCTCCATTACTACTCAGCGATGAAACGTTTTTTATGAAAACAGAAATAGGTTATATATGTTATATTTGTAAAATGAGACAGTTATAGTGTATAGTGGTGCGAAAATAATAATTATAATGGTAATAAAATTGGGTACTTTTCTAAGAACAGGGGCAATAGATGTAACGCTATATTCAAATGAAATATAAACTAGATCTTAATAATTCGAATAAGAAATATAATCTAAATATTCTCGAGGACACCAATCACAATAGAATTAGATTTTGAGAAATATGACCTTAAAATTTAAATTAACGATCTTATTACCCACAGATTACTCAAGTTTTCTTAATTTAGTATAGTATTTAAAAGAAGCGGAAAATTAGGGGTTTATGGACGATACTGAAACGATTGTTAGATATAAAATATATAAAATCATGAATGATTTAAGAGTTGGACAGAAAAAGTCTTTGTCATATTTAGAAGTATTTAGGTTATGCCAAGTATTGTAATTATAATCTTTTTTTTTATATATTGTTTAACCCTTTCACACCCATGGGACATATAACGTCCCACCTACAAAATAACACTCAATTTCTTTGAAGTATACATTATTATTTTTAGGTACTAATTTTAGTGCGTTCTCTTCAGGAAGAATAGGGGCTTTAAAATATATGTAACCTATTTATTGTTTAAAAAAATTTCTATTGTTTTAAAAAAATTCATTATTTATAGTTAAAAAATCACGAATTTTTAAAAATATTTTAAAATACGGCCTATAAATTGTGATCTCGGGGGTTTTCGGTTGGGTCGCTCTGATTACGATATCACGGTGCTCAAGTTTTTTCAAAAATTTCAAAATGGCGGATTCAATATATGGCGGACAACAAATGTAAAAAAATTAATCAAATTGGCAATTAAACTTGTTACTCGGGGGTTTTTTTTAGGGTTGCTGATTACGGGGTAATATAGTATTAGTTTTTTTAAAATTCAAATTTGGGCGGATCCATGGATGGCGATTTGATTTTTTAAAAACATTTTAATTTCACTGGGAAATTGGTTTTCTACGGAGGGTTTTTCGGTTGTCACGTTGATTACGAGTCCCGGTGCTATGTTTTTCAAAATTCAGAATGGCGGATCCAATATGGCGGACGGTCACAAATGTAAAAAATTAATTCGAATTTGGCAAATTGAAAACTTGTTACTCGGGAGTCTTTTCAGGGTCGCTGATGTATTTCGATCACTGTATCTTGTTTTTTAAAATGTTTTTTTAAAATAAATCATTCGTCCATTTATGGATCCGCCATTTTGAATTTTTAAATAAACTAATACTATATTCGTAATCAGCGACCCTAAAGACCCCCAAGTAACAAGTTTTATGCCCAATTCGATTAATTTTTACATTTGTCGTCGCATATTGGATCCGCCACCATTTTGAATTTTGATAAAACTAGCAACGGATTTCGTAATCACAAAGACCCGCGAAAATCCCTTACGCGTAACAATTTTTTAAGCCAACCCGATGGAATCTGTAAAAAAGTTGCCCGCCTTGTTGGAATCACGCCATTTTTGAATTTTGAAATTTTTTTAAATCGGATATCAGGATTCATAATTAGCGACCCCCCCACGAGGAAAACTATTGAAGATGACATTATACGTACGTTTTTTTATCCGTTCAGTTATGCCTTGGGTGAGAGTGAGAATGGGTTTTTATTTTAAACGGGAATTCATAAAGTGTATTTAAAATTTAAAATAAGATATTGCAATGGGAATTTGTTAAACAAAATTGTAGTGTTAATTAATTCAGTCTAATATCCAGCATGTAGCTATTTATGAGAAAAATCTGCAAAGGAAGTTAAATTTTGAATTATTACTCCGTAACCCTCCTAGAAGGAAAACCATCGAATTTTTAAATAATTGTTAATTTAAAAATCATTCGACAATTTAAAGGGGGAGGTGAGTTGTTCGACAGGAATTAAGTCATGAGTGTGTATTGTAAAGAGTGGGGACGAGTTTACCAGTCCTAAAATACTAAAAGAATAAGCAGGTGAGGTTTAGATTAAAGTAGTCGCTATTCAAAGTAAATGCACGTTTTTTCCTTCTAATAAGGTCTCAGTGAAGAAATGGAAGGATTGTTTATCTCCAAGTTTTTGCACTTTTAATTGTTAAGTTAAATAAAGTAGTGTTGGCTCTCAGTTGAGTAACGTACTCATCCAAAAATAATAATATTTGTTGGTTTCTTACGGGTATTAATCACTATATTATATAAAAATGATTCTCAATTTTCGTAGAAAGAATGATTATGTAGTGAAGTCAGTTTCATTCTACTCCAATAGCTAATTGCACTTGTATAATTGATTTGATGGTTCCAAAAACCAATTCTTTATAAATGAAGTTTAACATTTTTTGTGCGGCACTGTTGTTCACTATAAAAGATTTATGGATGTTTACATGGCGTTAACATTAATTTAGTTTCTAGGATTTTCAACGATGGACAATTAAAATCTTCTCTAAAATTTTGCCACAGTAAGTAAGAACTCTTTTCCAACCAAGATCCTCTTTTTCTAAATCCCTTTGACATAGACTCGCATTAGCACCCTCGCGTAATTCCTTGTATAAATAGATTTGATATGGTAATTATGAGTTTAGCCAGAGGTTTTCACTTTTGTAGCGTCCTGGCAATGAATTTCAAGAACAAGCAGGTTTCGAAACCACGAGAAAACTAGTGGTTGAGCATCTTGACTGTAGAGGAAGTATTGCTAACTCTTTAAAGACAAACTCGTTATTTGGTCCTTTTAAATCCTTGAACGTCTACAATGAATTCCATGTTGAAATGAATTTTTTGATCAACATCAGCCTGCTGTTTTATATTAACCCTTTATAGCCCGAATTATTTACCATTGATTCGGTTTTCAACAACACTTAGTAAATAATAGTTTTTTTGGGGTAGCTGTATTACGGAATCTGAAAGTCAAATATTGGCTAAAATTCAAAATGGCGGATCACAATATGGCGGACGAAAAAAATAAAAACAATGTGGATTTATATGAAAACTTGTTATTCGGGGGTTTTTTTGGTCGCTGATTACGAAATATGAAGTAAAATAATTGCCAAATAATTCAAAATGGCGGAGGACGAAAAAAATAAAAAATAATTGGATTTATGCAAAAAATTGTCACTCCAGGGGGGTTTTTGGGTTCGCTGATTACGAAGATGAAGCCAAAATTGCAATAATTTCAAAATGTCAGAGAAGAGAAGATTAAAAATTTAAATAAGATTTACTTGAATATTGTTACCTAGCTGACTATCATTTGTTCTTTTTCATTCAAGTCATGCGCTTCCAGGGTTGTCAATTGTTTTGATTTGATTGACCAGCTATTTTTTTCATTTGATATTTTTCGTTCCAGGTTTTACTAATTGTTTTTATTGATTATCTGACTGTCATTTATTTTTTCTTCAATACCAATCGAAACGCTTCAATGTTAAACAATTGTTTCTAATGAAGATTTTTTTTCGGACAGACTGTCATTTGTTTTTTTTTCGTTTGAATCAAGTTCCTCCAGGGTTACCAATTGCTGTTTATGATTCAGCTTACTGACTGTCATTTGTTTCTTCTTTTTTAATAAAAGTAATAAATTTTAATTCATTTGTGAAAGGAAAGAGGTAATGAAAATGACACAGCCAGCAAAGACGAGGTCAATCTTTCTGCCCAATAGTAGTAAGATACTATTATCCCCGGCCCCATTGGAGGCAAGTGCAGAGAAAAGTAGTGATCCAGGCCGGTAAACGGCTAAGACCAATATGACCCGGATAGTAAAGGCAAGGTCAATCTGCCGCCTAAGTAAAAAATGAGAAAATCTATCTGTCAAAGGATCAAGGGTTAGAAAATGACACAGCCAGCAAAGACGAGGTCAATCTTCCGCCTAATAGTTAGTGAAGATAATTAACCCCCGGCTGTTGACAGGCAAGTGTAAAAAAGTGATCCAGCCGGTAAAGGCAAACAAGACAATGTACCACCGGACAAGTCAAGGCAAAGGTCAAATCTGCTGTCCCAGTATTGGCTAAGGATAATTACCCCGGTCAATCGAAGACGAGGGAAGTGAAAAGGAGACCCATAGTCATTTATGGATGGATTTTAGAAAAGCAATTATTACACATAGGGCTACCTTGTCATACAGTTACACACTGTTTTTGGTACGAGGTTTGTTTCTTTTGTTTTGTATAGCAATAAAAACACATTCGTCTTCGTGTAGGATCCAATTTTGATTTCATGATCTTTAAACATAATTCGCCTATATTAGATCCACCATTATGATTCTTAACATTTTACACCTCAGAAACCACCAAATAACCCAAAGCTATCAAAATTTAAAGTCAATCCCATTAATTTGGTGATTTTTTTTGTTGTCTTTCATATTGTAATCCCTTCCACTTTGAATTTTTGTAATTTTGACTTCATATTCGTAATCTCAGAATACCCCAGAATACCCCCGAGTGGGACAATTTTTCGCATAAATCCCCATTATTTTTTATTTTTTCGTCCGCCATTTATTTGGGATCCGCCATTTTGAATTTTGCCAATTTTGACTTCATAATTCGTAATCAGAAGCCGCCAGAGAACTCCCCAAGTGACAAGTTTTAAACGAATGTGTGATTAATTCTTTAAAATTTTTTCGCTCCGTCATAGGAGAAAATGTATCTTGAACACTTTTTTTATTTATTATTATATTATTTATTTTTAATATTCATTTTTTTTAATTTCGTTTTTTTTTTACAATATCTGCTGGAAGAGTTTTTACTAGAGCTGAGAATTTAAAAATTGTATAGAAATATGTATTAAGGTTTCAAATAGTTATGAAAATGACTTTAATGCATTTGTGGTACAGCAGGTAATGTACCACTGGCGTTTAAAGGGTTTAATTTTTTACCCCCCCCCCCTACCATTAATGACCCCCCACTCCAATCCTTTACAACATTTTTTTCTTTACAAACGCCGCTGATTGGCTTATATTGGTCTGAGGGGGACCCTGCGGTTCATCGGATGATTTAGGATGTAGGGCGGTGGTCTCAGCTGGCATGTTGATTTCCTGCTTCAAAATTTCTAACCTTACATTAAACTTAATGCTTGTTTTTAAAAAAAAACTCTCGTTTTGATTAGAACAATCAATAAAAATAAGAGGATATAAATAAAAAAAAAACCTTTTTTTTAAAAAATTTAAAAAAAAAATTTATCCTTTGTTTGAAATATAGGTTTTGAATTCTTTACCCATAATAGGATGATTGGAAATTAGCGTAACATTTCATAAGGTAGAGGGGGGGGGAAAAGTACTGAATTTTTGATCAAAGTTTAGATTCAAATTTCCATAAAGATAATATTGTGAATTTAAAAAGAGTTTTAACATTTGTAATTTATATGCAATTGGTCAAAATTGACAGGCATAATTATTTTTAGGTTTAATCTTTTCTTGGCCTGTTTGAATAATTCCAACAATAACCATAACGAGGTTTCGTCTAATTGCGTTGATGTTTTTAATTTGCCACAGAAACTTTTGAACTTGTAAGAAATTAATGGAAAAACTCATATACAATTTCCATTGACCTATAAACTTATCGAAATTTAAAGGATCCATTTTCAATCCACGTCAGTTTAAACACACTTATTTTTTGATGACTTGTTAGGATTTGCTCTGGGTTACTTTTGTTAAATTTTATCACTTTTAATAGTGATAAAACATACTCCACCAAATTTTTTTTTCAAAATTTTGGAAAGTTACAAAAAAGATATGTACATTTTGAAATTTTTTTGTCTTTTTTTGAAAGTGCTATAAACTTTGGTACTAATTAAACCGAATTTTTGGAATTTTAAAAAAAAAAGGATTTACTTTTGGTTTGTTAAGTATATTTTTAAAGAATATAAATTATTATTTAAAAAAAGAAAATTTGTAAAATAAAATTAATATGAAAAAAGAAAAATAATTCAAAAAAAAACATTTCTAGAAATTTTGAAAAATTAAAAATCCATTTCTGAAAATTTGAAAAAATTAAAATTTTTTTTTAAAAAACATCGTCTTCGAATTTTTTTTCAAAATTTTACTAATTGTAAGGGCAATTGTACTTTACATGTCCTGTAAGTTTTATTATCTTGGGATCTCAAAGGGATTTCGAAGTAAAAAAAATAAAAACGTAACCACAAATTACGAATATATGCGGCCAAAAAAAGAAACCTATTTTAAAATATATACCTGGACGTTTCCTCGTTTTTAAATTAGTTTCATAAATGAATCTAATTTGGGATGCGGATACTAATTAATGAGCCTGACTAAATGTATTCGAGAGAATAATTTATTTAAAAACCAAACATAGAAAAGAAAAAGATGAAAGAGTTGACCAAAAAATACAATGAGTAATAATTAAAAACTATAGATCTTACTTAAAGAATAACGATTACATGGTGATAGTGGATGATTTATCTGGTAGCCCAATCTCAATGGTAGGTGCAGGCGAGTAGACGTAAAGGTGCTTTAGAATTGTTGTCCCTATAATGGTTTGGTATATAGTCCTCTTATTTACCACTAATTGAGATAGTGTATTGTATTGTTGAAATATATCTGCTTTCTTCCAGACGGTTTGTCGCCTCCTGAGCCTTTCGATGGGTTTCGTGTGAATGTGTTTCTGTTTCAATATTAGATCTTTCGTTGATAGTTGAGGTTTATTTCCAAATTTATATTTTTTTTGGAAAATAGTTAAAATGTTATACTTTTGAAATTAAAAATTGACGAATTATAAGAGGTTCGATTCACTTCCAAATTCAATACTTGGAGGAAATAGTTCAGTTCTTAAAGGTGTATGTTTTTAAACAATAATTTACTTGGGGATATACTGTTTACACTTTTTCATAAGATATACTTTGCTGGTGTCACTTTGTAGGACGATTCTGATGTATAACTGCCTTGATTATTCCTACAAATTACCTCTCTAATCAGAAAAAATACCCCTTTTTATACCAAAATATTAGCTGTTTCTTCTAGTTTAGAACTTCCTTCATTAGGTCCATAGTTATTTTGAAATCGTTGTCGTTGACGCGCAGCATTTCACACCGACAAATGTTTGAATGTCCTTGGGTATCCTCCCTGTGCGACAAGGTCTTCATTTCAGGTTTGTTGAGTTATTGTAACTGCTATGTTTCGACTTAATTCACTAGAACATGTATGTTATACATATTTTGCTTTTCTTCCACGTGTCGATAAATGTGATGAAGATCGTTGAACTTGAAACAGAATTATTATTATTGATTACGTGATTCCACAATACTTCGATTTTTTCGTGTAGTGAAACTTTTGGTGGTAGGTCGTGGCAGCTTGCATGCGCGCGATTACGTTATTCTTTTTACATTGTTTAAAATATTACTCTTCCTTTCTTTAAATATCTTATATAATTTATATAATTTGCTTAGAGATACATATAAAATATTAAAATAATAATAACCATATTTATGAAAACATACTGAATACAATGCACGATAATATACAAAGAGTATTTCAAATACTACTTCATCATAATACATAGGCAAAATTAGAAGGAATTAATCATTATAAGTATTTTTTATATTATAGTTAAATTAAGTTATATGGGAAGAACAGAAGTTACGGACGCTAACAATAAGTAAAATTAATCACATGTTGATATTACTGAATATGTGATTTTTAAAGAGGTTTTCACGGGGCTAGAAGCTGGTTTATGAAAAAAAAAAATTGTTTTTCTGTTCAATTTATAACCTTGAAATATCAACGGTCAAATTTACTTATAATTTCAATACCCTGTAAAAAAAGTTGTATAGGGGAGAATCGTAGGGAAAAACGTATTTGAAAGCTTCGATAGGTTGGAAATACGTTTATTTGAATTTTAACGTATTGGAGGTGTTTTGGTTCGGCAATCCGTTTGTCTATAGAAAGTCCAATACGTTCAATAGGAAATATACTATTTAAATTAATGATAAAAACGTTTCAATTGTAATATAAAATTGTAGTTAGTTAGTTTATGATAATAAAGGTTAATTGAAATATGTAGGACAACCCAAAAATTAAGAGAAAAATGTTAACTTTTTTAAAATAAAGGTTTTTTTATAGTGAATTGCAACAAGATATTCATCAGGGGTTATGTTTGCTTATCATTTTTATCGAACAACTGATGAAAGTTTATTTTAAAATTTAAATTATTTGTTCCAACTCTTTATAAATCACTTTATTAATCAAGTGTTTCATATCTAAATGCTTTTTCTATTAATTTATAAAACAATATTACATACTTACACAATATTAAATAGTTCTATACCGACTATAGAAATTCAAATTCAAATAACTTTTCATCAGTTGTCCGGGTTAAAAATGCATAGCAAACATACCTGATGAATATCTTGTTGCAATTACGTAAATAAACTTATTTTATAAAAAGTTACAGATTTTTTCTCTTACATTTTCGGTTTGTCTACCAATTTCAATTAACCTTTATTATCATTAATACTAACAATTTATTTATTACAATTGTAACGTTTTTTTCATTATTTAAATGATATTTTCTAGTTGAAACGTATTGGACTTTCCTATAGAACAACGGATTTCGACCAAACACTCCGAAAAAACGATTCCGAATACGCATCAGGAGGCATCCACTATCGTTAAAATTCAAAATAACGTATTTCAATCCTATCTGCAGGAATTGGGGTTACTCTGTTACCGTTCTTGTAAGCTGCTTACGGTCCTTTAAGAGCTTTCAATACGTTTTCTCTCGATTCTCCCTATCACAACTTTGTTTTTTACAGGGTATACAAGTAGAACCCGGGTTAATTAATACGGTCCCGTTTAATACGATTTTCCCTGCTTTAAAGATGCTCATTATATGGTGGTCCACTGGTAATTAAAAGACATAACATTGTGATAATTTTCTACCAATTAATACGTTTTTCCCGACTTAAGACGCATTCCTTAGTACGCGTCCCTACAGAATCTTATTAACCTAGTTCTACTGTATCTCAAAAATCAGTGTTTTTTATTTTTTTTTTGGTAACCCTTATTCCCAATCGAATACCTTACCTTTTTTCATATAAGCCATGTAAAAAATCAGAGTGGGACACTGGAACACTTTTTGGAAGACAATTAATTATTAAATCATTATTTTTCTATGTAAAATTAATGATATTTAACTATTATTTTTCCTCAATAATATTCTCATGGTCTCCACTCCTGATTTTTACGATGTGCCATATAGAAAAAAGGTCACCAGCTTCTAGCCTGTGAGAAAACCCCTTTAAAATATCAACTATTCATGCTTTCAATTTGATTAATATGTTACTAATCATTAATATATTAAATCGAGGAAAAAGATATTTTTCAAAAAAATCTAAATTTTGAAACTCCATTAACTCAAAAATATTTTATCAAATTAAAAAAAAAATTAATACGTACACTTCCACTAATAATAGTAACTTTTTAGCAAAGTTTAGAGAAAATTCATTTTTGTTTATCTGGGGAAAGTCTAACCCCTTGATAGTCCCATGGCCCATATGTGGCCACAATAAAAGTCGTGTTCTGTCACCTTTACGTCTGTGGCCACATATTATGTCCATCTCAAAAATAAAATACCGAAACATAATTCCGAATTTGAATGAACCAATGTGCTATACTAAGATTATTGTTGTCGCTGAATCCGAAATTTCAAATCAGATTTTCAAAAATCCAAAATGGTGGACCTAAAATGGCGAGTATGAAGATTTAAAAAATCATAATCAAAATACGGCTTGAAGACTCGTTACTTTGGAAGTTTTCGGGGTCGCTGGGGGGGATTACGAATATGATGTCAGATTTACAAAATTAAAATGATGAATCCAAGTAAGGCAGGATAATTTCAAGATTCATGCAATTTGATCCGAATTTTTTGGTCCGCCATTTTGGATTTCAAAAGTCTTGACATTCGGAATTCGTAATTCAGCGACCCCGAAAACCCCCTGAGTACAGTAAACAAGTTTCAAGCAATATCTGATTTAAAAAAATTAAAATTTTTGAATTCGACATTTCGGATCCGCCATTTCTAAATTTTGAAAAAACTGACTTCAAATTAGATATTTTTGCGACTCCAAAAACCTTAATTACAATTAAAATCACATTTTTTTTAGAAACCTTTTTTTACTTTAAACCGTTTTTGGACCTCAAGAGATTTTTAGCTGGACACTGCGAAGAGGTTAAGGAATTTCGCCCCCATATGTTCGTAATTTATGGTTACGTTTTTATTTTTTTACTTTCCGTAATCTCCTTTGAGATCCCAAAATAAATAACTTAACAGGACATGTAAAGCCACATTGTGCCCTAACATTTGGTTAAAAAATTTTGAAAAAAAAATCGAAGACGATGTTTTTTAAAAAACAGAATTTTTAATTTTTCAAATTTTCTAAAAACAAATTTTTTTTGAATTTTTCTTTTTTAAAATTTATAATTATTTATATTATTTGGTATTTTTTAAAATGATACTTAAAACCAAAGAAATCCTTTTTTTTAAATCCAAAAATTGGTTAATTAGTACCAAAGTTATTGCACTTTCAAAAAAAGACAAAAATTTTCAAAATGACATATTTAATTGGTAATATTTCAAAATTAAACAAAAAATTTTGGTGGAGTTGGTTTATCACTATATAAAAAGTTAATAAATTTATTAAAAAATGTTACAAGGCCAAATCCTAACAAGTCATGAAAATAAGTGGTGTTTGAAACTGACGTGGAGATCCACCATATATTTTAACAATTTAAATTGATAGCGTTGGGTGCAAGAAGGGACGTTAGGCGGATAACGCCCGTTTTGAATATTATTGAATGGGAGACTTATTACAATATCCTCCTAGTTCATGATCACCAAAAATTTATTTCGATATGAGACTTCTTGAACGATGTTATGAATAAAAATCTGCGTGAAGTGTCGCATAATTTTAGTAATTTTAAAATGTTTTTAAATAGAATTTTGCATTGTAATCAACAAAGTGAAAAATCGAACACTTCACATTAAAAAAATTTGGTTAAAAAAAATTTTCATTCAAAAATGTCCATTTTTTTAGATATTAGATAATGATTTAAGGGCTTAATTATTTTTTTAAAAATAAAGAAAATCACAAAGGTATATCTAGAATATATTTGTATAAGTTAAAGTTATCGTGAGTTTAAAATTCAAATTTCACTAACCGCCTAAAAACATTTGTGTGGTTAGGCGATGTGGCTGCAGGTTGCAAAAAGGGGCGTAATAAATTAGTTTTGAAAAACATTATTAAATAGTTAAATTGCATACCTTTCTCTTAATTTAAAATTGCCATTTGAATCAGCTTAAATAAAAGACTATTTCTATTATATTAAAAATTGAAAGTTTTTTGATGATTTGAAAGGTACAGTTTTTTTGGGCAATTAAAGTTTAAAACTTTAACTTGAAATATCTTCCTGTAGTTTATCGTTTTTTTGTTATTACGCCCTTCTTGCACCCCAATACGCTTTACTGTCCGTCAATTTTGTTATTGTCTGAAGCTAAAACATATGAAATGTATCTATTAAAAGTTATTGTATGAAAATTTTTCATTACCTCATACCCCTCTTATCTCTTGTCCTGTGTTGAAATTACAGCATTCACGTCAGAAACGTGCTCTTGTTAAAATAAGTTCATGTTTTAGCATTTATAATTATTTTTTATATAATCTTCATCAAACCCAAAAATCAACTGAGTTGGTATTGTGACAATCAAAATAGCCATTTTCCAATACAAGTCTTGTCATCAAGACATGCAATTGTTTGAAATATATCCAGTATTTGTTCAATAAAATTTTAGCTGATTTGATGTTATTGCGATGTGTTATGTTTTCATAATTGTAGTATGTCCAAACGTATTAGCAGACGATTCAAGTTTAATTACCATTTAATTCATAGCGAATTTACATCCAAACAAACTAAACATAACAGCATTATATTCTTAAAAATTGACACGTTTTTGTGTAAGAGTTAATTCCATTATTTTTAGTTAATCCTACAAAAAATGTTGTTAATGCGAAACTGGTACTTAGGTTAAAATGCACAAGTCCTTTGATGTTGTATCCTCTCAATTCGAATTTCATCGCTACTTGTTAAAAGATCACGCTAGGTTGGCGAACTGTTAGGCACATGTTTTAAGACGCTACTCCCTTTTTAATATATTTGCTTAATTGATTTTTTTCTCTTTTATGTGTTTTTTTTGTTTACCGCCGATTGATAAGTGCTGATGAATATTTTCTTGTATGAAATCTAAAACGTTTTATTCGGATTCTTCGTTTGTTTATATGGAAATGGTGGTTACTTTGTTCAAGTTATCAACTTATCCTAACCTAAAAGTTAGTCAAAAAATGTCACAGTCTGAAAAATGTTTTTTAAATGTACAAAAAGTGTGTATCTGAAAAATGTGTTTATTGTTTAAATAAATGTAATGAACCCTATTCATCCAAGTTGTGGTATGCCTCAATCTGTTCTGTACAATTGCGGATGAGAATCTTCATGTAAAAATGTTGCAAACCAAAACCGACGCAACTGCAATCAGCCATCAGCTGTTCCGGTCAACTGATCTCGCATTTGTTTTGAGTGCGATACAAGATATGTCAAACCCTCTTTAACCGTCTAGACTGGATAATCATTGATGTTAACATTTAATAATGTACTTTCTCGGATGGCAAAAAGAAAATAGTCAGAAGTTGAGGGTTTGATAATCTCACATCCAATGTAAACAAATTGCTGAGGGTAAGATTAAATCTTTTGAAAACACGTTTGATCTGAAATCCCAAATACGAATGTGGTGTCCTACATCAGTGTTTCGCTTGAAACAAGAGGATACGGGGGCCTTCTTCTCAAGAGGAAAAAATAATTTAGTTTTGTTTTTGATTTTCCGGAATATACCCATAAGTACATCTTTCATCTAATAATATTGGAGATGTTTTAAAATCTAATTTCCCTCAGCTTATTTAAAAAATTCACCCCTCCTAATTACTTTGAAAACATAGAGGTATTCAGACTTGGGTTCGATTGCGCAGAGTCCAAAATCAGAAACCGAGGCCTGTCAAGATTATTTGATTTGTCGACGGAAGGAAAAGGCACGAGCTATGCTTCAAAACGTTCACAGATCTGCAAAAAGAGATGGCGGAAATAACAGTCTTGCACTCAAGGACAGTGTGTTGGTTATCTTGTGAATCGGACAAAGGATACAAACTAGAGGAGATTTCGGCAATGAAAAACGACGTTATGTGACTCGTCGACAGAGAGGAGAAGAATGTGAGACTAGCATTCAGACGAGGATAGGTACCGATAGTCATGAAGGGACAAACCCCCCCACTTGAAGAAGTCAACAGTGACGAGTATCACAGATAGATCTCTTCCCCCTGTTCCAGAAATCGCGAATGTCCACAACATAGCTCGGATATTCCTCACTCACATACTGATGAGCAGTTGTTAGTGTTGACATCCCCTCATGCCCATTAATGAATGACTCTCAACAATCGTGTGATGTGTTCTGTCTACTACCAGAATACAAGAGGTCCTCCGTACAAAATTGCATTTGTATGCGGTAGTCAATACCCCAGTCATAAACTAATATATATTATTGTTTTTAACGGAAACTTTGGTTAAATGACTCTTTTCTTATCTTCGGAACTTGGTTTCATTAACTTTGGATGTTTTTTCGGTGTGACAAGAAATGTTTAACTCAAGGCAGTATTTAAAAACTTACGTGGCCGATGGTGTTTTAATAGCGAAACAAAGATGTTTTATTAAAGGGCATCTGTTAGTAAAAACACAAATTATTCTAAATTGAGCACATTTTTGTATAAAATTTATTATTCACTCGACCGTTGTTTATTATTGGAATTTTTTTTATATTCCACCTAACTTGTCTGTTGAGATTACTATTCTTCAACGTGTGAAATATTGGAGGACAATCTCGAGTGCCTTTTCTACTCGGCAAACAATTTTTTATTCTTGGTGACTTTAATTTACCATCTTCTTACATGGCATTCACTATCAAGTGGTGGGTCTTTGCTGCACTGTTGATCTGCAAGGTTTCAAGAAATTTTCAGCGTTTCATTAATTTGAATTGCTAATCTGTTATTTCTTGATGGCAGTTAACTTTCTTAAATCTGTGAAGTCAAAATTAATTGCCTCTTGAATTATTAACAACTCTCTTCTAGATCTTGTATTTTGTAAAAATACATACAATTGTAACGGTTTAATGTTTAGCAGATGATTTTTTGGTTACCCTGTTAATATGACAGTCATCCACCATTTAATTCTCACAATAAATACTATATACTTTGAAACCTAATTTAAATTTTACAGTCCGAGTTACAATAAGTCGAATATGATTTTAATAATGCGAAATATTGCGGGAATTATTCCAGTATTTAAAATAACATAAATTGGGAAGTTTTGTTTAACAATATTGGTGTCGATGATGCTGTGTCGTCAGAATTCTATACACACATATTAATTCTATACCGTCTGGGCGTTTGTCTTTTTTTGTTCCGATGTAGAATTATTCGACCAATACTACATAATCCCTCGTGGTTTAATTTTCCATTTTAAAAAATATTAATTTCCATTTTTAAAAATTAGCGCATATTCAGTATAAGAGAATGACGGGAAGTTTAAACCCTTTTTAAAGGAACCAGATTTTTTATTGAAGATTTTCTAAAAGGTCGTCGGTTTCTCTGTAATTCACGTATGATTAAGAAATTTGTCAGGGGCACTATTTCTTAATGTATTTTTTTGCCCTCTTTCAGAATTCCGGTTATTGAAATTGCAAAGAAACCCTTCAAGTTTAAAAAAGTTGTCGCCATTTTTTCTATCAACAAAAAACACGAAATTTTAAAAGTTTTTTTGTCAAAAAAAAATTTTTTTTCAGATCTATAAAAGAGTTAAATAAATATTAATGCTGCTTCATCCTAAAAATATCGCGTGCCCGCAATACCCAAGCTTTTACTAATATGAAATACAGCGTTTAAAAAAAAATTTTCAAGATGGCGGTTTTAAAAATGTCGGTGGAAGCGAATTTTTTCAAAAAAAAAAATAATAATATAAATTTTATTTTCATCAACAACAAAAAATTTTAATTTCTTTTGATACTTATTATTCAACATGTTTTTGGGGGTCCGCTGATATACGAATCTGATGTCCAGGTTTTTCAAAAATTCAAAATGGGCGGATTCCTAATATGGCGGGACAAAATTTTTGAAAATTTGTTCCGTAGTCACCTTTAAAATTTCCGTGTCAACTAGGGGTGTTTTTGGGCGGGTCGGTTGATTTACGTATCTGATGTCTGTTTTAAAAATTCCTAAAATCGGCGAATCCCAATATGGCGGACAAAATTTTTTTGAAAAAAAAAATTTGTCGTAGTCACTTTATATTTGTTACTTCGGCCAACGGTTTTGGTTTTTTGGGGTCGGTGTGTGATTTACGTATCTGATGTCAGTTTTTAAAAAGTCAAAATGGCGGATCCAATATGTTGGACCAAAATTCTTTCAAAAATTTGTCGTAGTCACTCTAAAACCTCGTTTATTCGTGGGGTTTTTGGCGTCGCTGAGTACGAATCTTCGAGGTCGAATTTTAAAAATTGGAAATCTGCGACGAATCCAATATGGCTGGACAAAATTTTTGAAAATTCTTGGTAGTCACTTAAAATTCCGTAAAGGGGTTACAAACGAGATTATCATAGAATGATTGTGATAATTAAAGCCATTGTTTGGGAGCAGTCAACAGTAGTAAACGTCCCTATTATTTTTAGTACAATGCTCTCTTCTAAAAGCTAGAATTACTTCAAGTACAGTATTATTTTCCTGCTTCTGTGCCGCAATAAATATCGTTTGTAAAAATTTAATCATCTTCTTAATGAATTCAGCACTTTAACAAAAAGGCTAAATATTTATTTTTTTACGAAATGTTTCTAAAATTTTGTGAACTTGTGCTGGGTTTTATGGAGTTTAATCATTACATTAAGAGCATTGTATGTTTCTTTTTATTTGTAAAAATCTGTTCAGGCATTGCTGTTCTGTAAAGTTTTCAAAAAGTTTTTTGTTGGATAAGGTAGCATGATAATCATAAAGATAATTAAAAAAATTATAATACAAAAAATAAGACTCTTCAATTCACGTTTACCTCCTCGCGGATAGAGTCGGAAACATCATAATATTATGATGGCCAAAGAACGTAAAAATCTTTAAAATTCAATCTCTAAATTGAACCATCTTTTTGAATTTTGAAAAATAGATATTAGATTTCTAATCAGAGATACCAGCATTCCTCGAGTAATGAACTTCTCGCTAATCCAATAAATTTTTAAAAAACTTTGTCCAACATATTGGATCCGTCATTTTGAATGTTTAAAAACTGACATCATATTCGTAATCAGCGGTCCTAAAAACCACCGAGTGACAAGTTTTAAGTGGACTACGACAAATTTTCAAAAATTTTCACCGCCATATTGGATCCGCCATTTTGAATTTTTAAAAACTGACATCAGATTCGTAATCAGCGACCTCAAAAACATTTGAATTATAAGTATCAAAAAAATTTTAAAAAAATTTTTGTTTTTAGACAATAAAATTATATTATTATTTGAAAAAATTTCTTTCTACCGCTATTTTAAAACCGCTATCTTGAAAATTTTTTTAAACGCGTTTCACATTGGTAAAGCTTGGGTATTGGCGGACCGCGATATTTTTAGGTGAGCAGCTTATATTTTAACTTTTAGTGTATAAAAAAAAATTTTTTTTGACAAAAAACTTTTAAAATTTTGTGTTTTTGTGTGAAAAAATGGCGACAACTTTTTTAAACTTAGTTTTTTTGCAATTTTAATGACGGATTCTGAAAGAGGGCAAAAAATACTTAAGGAATGGTGCCTGACAAATTTTTGTCATACGTGAATACAGAGAACCACGACCTTGAATCTTCGATATAAAATCTGTCCTTCCCGTCCTTAAAAGGTTAAGAGATTATAACTATTTCTCATTTTTGCGATCCGAATTTAAGAAAACATCTAAATTTTGTTATAAAAACTATATGCATAATATGCAAAATAATTTAAAAAATAATCCAAAACGATTCTGGAGCTATTTTAAATCTTTAAATAAGAATCATGGAATACCAAGCGAGATGTACTTTCGTGATGATATAGCATACACAAACAGAGATATTGCCAATTTATTCGTTTCACACTTTAAAAGTGTCCACTCTGGAGATATTATTTCGGAGCAACATGGTTTCTTGAGGAACAGATCCGTACTAACTAGAGTTGTGCAAAAAGCTCGAAGCTCGATCGAGTATTTTCGAGCTTTTCATTTTTTCGAGCCGAGCCGAGCCTACTCAGTTCGAGCTCGAGCCGAGCCCGAGCCGAGTCGAACCTTATAAAAAGCTCGAATAATTTCGAGTACTCGATCGGAAACGAGTATTCGAAGTTTTCGAGTACTCGAGTGAATTCGAGTACTCGAACTTATTCGAGCTTTTAAATTACAAAAAAACTAATAATAAGTAGAAAAATATAGAATTTAAGGGATTTACTAATCGTTAGAAAATCATTAGGTGTTCAAATAATTAACCTACTAACTAACTTAAGAGATTTAGGGAGAATGAGATATTTTTTACTTATTATTATTTTTTTAATCATTTATAAGCTCGAATTCAACCGAGTACTCGATTCCACTCGAGTACTCGAATTTACTCGAGTACTCGAAATTTTCGAGTACTGGAGTGCAATCGAGTACTCGTAATTCACCTCGAGTGCTCGGAAAATTCGAGCACTCGATACATCGAGTCAAGCTCTGGCTCGGCTTTTCGATCTTTTTGCACAGCTCTAGTACTAACTAATCTATGTGTATCCACTGAATTTGTGAAAAACAGTTTAGAGAATGGTCATCAGGTGGACACAATATATACTGATTTTGCTAAGGCTTTTGATAAAGTTAACCATTGTATTTTGTTAGCAAAATTGAGGGCCTTGGGTTTTTCTGAGAGTCTTGTTTTATGGTTTAAGTAGCTGTCTATGTGAACGGTATTTGGTGGTCAGGGTGGGGAGTGGTTTTTTCTGATGTTTTCTTTGCGACTTCAGGTGTCCCACAAGGTTCTCACCTTGGTCCCAAACATTTTAATACTATTTATTAATGATATTTTTATTAATTTTAAGCATTGTTATTTCTCTCTGTTTGCTGATGATTTTAAAATTTATAGAATAATAAATAATGAATATGATTGTAAAAAATACAAAGTGGTATAAAGAAGTTATATAAATGAATCTGTCAAGAATACTTTACCGTTAAATGTAAGTAAGTGTTATTCCATTTCTTATTCCAAACAAAAGGACATTAAATTATATGATTATAAAATCGGTAATGTGAATTTAAAAAGAACATGCACAGTCTGTGATCTTGGAATAACGCTAACTACTAATTTTGCTTTTGATGAACATATAACCAACATTACAAACAAGGCTCTCAGAGTTATGGGATTTATTACTAGGAACACTGCAAGATTTTCTAATGTGTCTACCCTTAGATCATTATATTCTTCTCTTGTTAGATCAGTTTTTACTTGCAATCAGCTTATTTGGCGTCCTTACCAGGAATATAATGTTATTAGATTGGAGCGTGTTCAAAATAGATTTTTGCGTTTTGCCGCAAGGCAAAGAGGCAAGTTTTTGATTTTCATAGTCATGACTATACAGAATTAAGAAGGATTTTTAATATTCCTGATATCTCGTCGTATTTTGTTTATGTCGATCTTATTTTCTTGTACAGACTTCCTTAATGGCTTTATTGATTGTCCAGACGTACTATCAAATTTTTATTTTTATGTACCACCTATATCTCTTAGAACTCGCTCTTTGTTTAAGACTAATTATCATCGCACCAGCTATGGAGATAATTCAATCTATAGTAGGATTAAGTAGAGAAGCGAATTTATATTGTAAAACACTTGATTTTTTAACACTACTTTAGCTTCATCATTTTCTACTTTCACTGCGTAATATGCTTTATTTTAAACAAATATTCTTGCCATCTAGCACTTATTGATGTTTTTTTCAAATGGTTGCTTTGTTAAGACCGCATTTAAATTTACAATTATTATTGGCATTTAAATACAAAAGGGCATTTTTTTCTACTTTGTAAGCCCGTTTATAACGTCAATAAATAAATAAAAGATAAAGATGCATATGGTTGATGAGCATGACTTTCATAATGACTCATCAAAATTCACTGCTGCTGGAATATTGAGAAGTTCGTCCATTTTTATTGCAACAGCAACCAAAAAATATGTAGATTAATTGTCTTGTCTTATTTTCATTCATTGAACTTTTAGACCTAGTTTTGCAGAAAGAGGCGATTCTGAGGTGTTAACACCTTGTGAGACAAATTCAGACTGATTTGACTCTTGCATATTGGTTGACTTTTATAGTTTCCACTAATTTTTGATTTAAAAAAAAAAAAAAAAAAAAAAAAAAAAAAAAAAAAAAAAAAATTTTGATTTTTTTTTGATTGAAAACGATTCCTATTACAAAGACTTTATATGCAATCGAATTTGATATAGTTTTCTCCTCTAAAATTTATTAAATCACCATCCTGATCAACAATTCGTAGCTGTATATTATGTATTGTCTTGGTGGCAATCGGAAGGTAAATGACATGTGCAGGCACTTCCACAATCTTATATCCTAAATGGAACGCTGGGGAAGAATTCATAGATAGTGTAAACTTTTTGGTTATTTATAAACGCTTCAGACGTTATGTTGCACTCACTTCTAACTGAATTAACCTTTAAAATAGTAAAATAATTTGTTATTTCCTTTATCAATATTTGGAATTGAATTAAAAGTCAAAAGTTTAACAAGACCAAGTACATAACTTTTATTTGAATTTAGTTCTATTTCAGGGAAAATATTTAGCTTCAAGAACTAAAGAATTTCCTGTTAACGTTAAAGTAAATGAATCACTCATGTTTCAGTAAGATTTTATACTAAAATCTTACAGGTGTTACATAGTCTTATAAAGGTTAAAACAGCTCTTAATATTTAGTTGATTACACAAAAATTTAAGACACAAGTGTCCACAAACAAATGTATCCTAACTTTGATTTATTGTAATATTTATATTTTATTAAGCTACCATCATCCAAATAAATGACAAGATCTGTTGGTGGAGCAAGGTTGCCAAATCTATTAAAAATACATTGTTTCGTTTTGAATTTTTTATATGCTATCTAATGTGTTCCAGCACCTTCTTTATTATCAAGATTAATTATTCCTGATTTATACTTGTGAGGACCTCTTACAGGTAGTTCATTTCGCTTAAAAATACCACGAAAATGAGGTATTTTGGCAGCTTTGGCATACTTTAACAGATAAAAATCATTTAGTGGACGGTGAGGTAGCTTCAAAAACAAGTTTTTTTTCTCCTTGATGTTCGCTTCTTCTTTCTTGCTGGTTTCTTTTTCTATTATTTCCTTTTCCTTAAATGTAGGGTTTTAAGTGGAGACCTAGTCTTTGTCGATGAGGTTTTAAATGTAATCCCTTTCCAAGCGATATAGGCTTCCATAGTTCTATTGTGGCGCTGAGCTTCTGCAAGTTGTTCAGTAGCTGTTTTAGTCTTATTAACAGCTCTTGAAACAACCTCCAGCAAGAGCCTCTAAAGCACTAAGTCCAGCAAAAATTGGAACTCAGCGGTTAAAATTCCACCTACTTTAGTAGGTACAGGAAGAATTCTAGGTGATAAAATTTTGGATTTACTACCAACATTCTGTATTGCTTTTCGTGCACCAACCATAGCTGCTCGAATTGTTTCTTCAGTATTATTATTGTTAAGAACCATACTTTTTCGTGCAGCATCAACAACTGTTCTTAGACCTATTTGTTTCTTCTTACACATTTGTTTACTCTTTTTTATAGATGACTTTTCTTCTTCTCATTCCCATACCCAATTTTGATTTAGCTTTCATGGTTCCAGATATAGCTAAAGCAGCTGCTCTTTCACTCACACTAGAATCTTTAGCTTTAACACGTTCCCACGCTTTCTTAGCCAATACTTTATCTGCTTCGTTTCTTGCTTCAATATTTTCACGATTTTGCGAATATGCAATGTCGTGTTGTTTACATGCAGCGTTTAATGGATTATTAATTTCCTTGATCGCCTCGAAACAAAACGCTTTGCCAGATTTGTACCAAGACCACAGAATTGGTATCCTGGTAAATGTAACTCAAACGGTAAACTATTAATAATACGATTAATTAAACCTTTTCCTCGATATCGACCTTTTTTTCACCTCCTGATGTAGAATCATTCTTCACCCTACAAAGGTTGACGTGAAAGTTCTCAAGACTCGTGGTAATGATATATACGTGAAATGGCTTGGATTCGATAGCTCACATAATAGTTAGATAAAAAATAATCTGATATGTAATATAGTTAAAGTAACGTTAAAGTAATGTTAAAGTATAGTTAAAGTAACGTTAAAGTATAGCTAAAGTAAAGTTAAAATAAGTTAAAATATAGTTAAAATAAAGTTAAAATAAGTTAAAAAGATGTAACTAGGTTAAGGTATTTTTCAAATAAAGTAAACATAAAATGTATAACTTTTGTTTTTTATTCAAACAACCAATTCCCTTCCCATCTTTCGCCTTATTAACAATTTTTATCTATTTACAATGTTTCATTTTCTTCTACTTCTGGTAGTTTAATTTTGGTGTCATTCATTTTCCTGCAAGTTTTCTTCATGTTCATGCAGCTTATTTTCATTTCCAAAGTAATGGGGCAGCGATCACAAATGTATTTCTTGTTTTTCTTCTTTGATAAATGAGAACTAAACAAGTCTTGATAAAATCCTTTATCCAAACATAATCGGAATTAAAAGAGATGAGATTCATTTCATTTTCCTCATCCTCCTCACCATCACTTAGATTTTCATCTATGTAGTGATCTTCGATACGAAGAAGATTGATGTGACTCATCTTCTTTTAAGATGAAAGATGCAGAGGTTGAAACTGTAAACTTCTCACTTTTTTGACAAGTCCATATACATTTATTTGAAATGTTGTTAAGGTTTTTCAAACTTGAAAATGTCTTTTAGAGAAGCAGAAAATTCTATTCCACTAAAAATTGAGTGTATCTTCATAGGGTTGGTATTTTGAAACTCGTTCCGCGTTTTTGTCTGCTGGGTATAGGGCTGACAATATTGCCCCACTTAAAAACACTGATTATCAGCGTTTTGAACATTCATGCAGGCATGCTTTCGATTGATAGCAGCTGGCAAATTAATATAAGAACGTGGCGCGCATAGGATTGTACTTGTTAATGTTGACCTCTAACCTTTCAATAGAGTGAAGTCTCTAATTAGAATCTTTCTCTTGGAATTCCTCCATTCATTTTAAGGTTACTTGTTTAACATTTGCATTGTACCAGTCATATAAAAGAGTTGTAACTAAAATATCACCAGTTTTTGCAATAAATGTCTTTAAATCGGATATTTCTTCAGTTTTTTCCATTAATTAAATCTTTAACAAATTTCGCGTTCAATACAGTATATATTTTCAACGTACCAAAGCTATGTAACGCTTTTTCAATGTTAACCATAAACAAAATAAAAGCATCCATCAAGGAATTCATTCATATCCTTGTAATCTAAATTCATTACAGAACTATTTTGTAATCTACCTTCAAACGCTTTATTCAAAATCCACCTATTTCATTCTATCATTCGACACTTGCATACCTGCACCGCGTTTCATTACATTATCAAAATGGCAGCGCAAGTATTCAATTTTTTCAATTAAATTTAAGCACCTAGATCTTTGTGATGAAGAGAAATAGGACTTATTAAAATAAATTTCTTATAATATTCTTATACCGTTTCAAATGCTGTAACGAATTTTACATCAGCCGTCAATGACATTGTACTAAATAAGTTAACATTCCGCCTGTTTTAATAAAGTTGTCAGATTCTTGACAAACTTCATTGTAGTCATCAGTGTCAATACGTTGACGAGACTTTTTAGGAGATTTATACTTTGGCATCTTAAAAGCTAAATTTTAAAACAAAACCTGAAATAAACTAAAAAATACACCTAAAACTAAGAAAAACTTTTAAAATCCTGAACTAAAAAACCACCACCACCTTAATTATAATAAAAAATAGAAAAAAATCCCTAAAGTAGTAAAAAAAACACCTCAAACTTAAACCTAATACAAAATTAAAAAAGCTATAATAAAAAGAAAACTAACAAAAACTTTGAAAATTAACTTTGAAATCTCTGAAAATTGACTTTGGAACACTGAAAACCTGTAAATAGTTGCACCGTACATGATGCAAACTGATGTCTGTGGCCCGCGCTTCGTAACCTATACCCCAGTCCCTACTATACTCACCTCCCAACTGTGCAACTCCCCTCTACTCCAAAGGCGGGGCGCAACACTCCTACCACAAAAGTCGACTACTGGGTTAACTTGAAGTTAACATAATACAATTTGGTTATCAGTTCGGTGTAATGACGAACCCTTACATACAAACTTGACTAAAAATGATGGAAGAAATCTACCTTACCGGACTAACAGTAATACTTACCATTAGTCGGTAGCTTACCTACTGTTGGTAATTTGCCGGTTTTTTTTATAGAAGCATTATCATCAAAGTCGGTAAAGTAGAGCACCCATAACACCCCTTCTAACACACTTGAAAGATTAAAAAAAAATTTTTAAATACCCCGCTAAGGGGGTTTGAATTGAGCGGTGGCGCCATCTTGCAGTGGCAGCCAAAAGTTTGTTGTCGATAAAACAGAACAACCTTTCTAAACCACTTGAATGTTTTAAAAATATAAATTTTCCCGCCAAGGGGATTTAAATTGAGCGGTGGCGCCATCTAAGGGGTTTCTGGTTCAGTTATCAACAGTCGGTAAAACAGAACACCTATTTCAATCCACTTGAAAATCATCTATTAAGAAATCTACTTTATCGACCGTCGGTAACTGAATCATAACCCGCCTAGCTATACTACTTGGCGCAGTACATAATTTTTTGTTTCGCCAAACCTTCGACAAGCCACGGCGGCAAGTGCTGTTTGAGTATAGAAAAATTTTTCACCACGCTCGTTGCCAACATAGCTTTTTTGACATTAACTTGACAAATTTTTTTTAATATAGTTTATGAATGTTTATAAATAAAAATTTATTGAAAAAAATTAATATTTTACATTTCTGTTAATCATTTTTTTTTTAAATTTAATAATAATTTAACTTAATTGTTTAATTTTAGTAAATAATAAATTATTTAAAATAATATAAAATCATAAACAAAATTTTAAACATCAATTTAAACAATAATTAAACAATAATTATATCAGGCGATACAAAAAAAAAACACTTGAAAAGAATTTTACTTTACGGACATGATAGACACGTATTTTTTTATTTTTCGTAAAAATGTTTTTTAACGAAGTTAGCCACTTTTGAACTTTGAGCGGTAAAAACCCTAAAAAACGGTGAAAAAAATGGTTGTACTTGTAATTTTTTTCTACTGTTGTGTTAATAAATTTTTTCTTCTTAAATCTTAATAGGCGTCTTCTTCTCTTCGAAACTCCGTTTAAAAATTTATAAAAAAACTTTAAAATTAAAAAAATGGTGGCAGGTTTTCCAAAAAAAAAATCTTATCTTACCTTTTTTACTAAAAAAACTGTTTTCGACGATTTTTTTTTATCATTTTTTTCACATTTTATAATAGGTGTTTATAACTTAATAATAACAGTTACTGAACTGCATAAATTTGTTCTAAAACTGGCAAGGCTTACAGGAGAAAGGAAGCATATTGGCTGGGTAATTCTTTCTCTCTTCAAATTCGTAGGTGGGGCAAAGATGGGGTAGGGGAGACCGGAGCGTAATGGATCACTTTAATTTATTCAAAAGTGGTAAAATCAGAGTGATTTCAATTTTTGATCAAAATAATGTAGTTGGCGTACTGTGTGTTCGTACCAAGTTTCATTGTTATTCATTTATTATTGTTCAAAATATGGTAGAAAAAGTGATTTTGACGCTCGAAAGTAAATTTAAAAAATTTTTTTTTGTTATTCTTTTACAAAATAAATTGTAAAAAATGTTTGTTTATCAGGTTTGGAGCTTTAAACATTTGATATTAAAGAACAATTGACAAATTTTTGTTTAATACTTAAGGTATTGATAAAAAAATAACAAAATTTTCAACAAATACCTCCGGGGCGTAATGGATCACTTTGGCCGCGGCGTATTAGCTCGCCATATTTTATTAAGAAAAAACCTATTATATTTAAAATATTAATAAAATGATAACCAAAGGTAACCTTTTATAAAAAAAATAACTGGAGAATAGATTTTTTAAGTAAATGGATTTTGCATTTCGCTACAACTTTTTAAAATTTGAACATTGCATAAAAATGTTTAAAGTTTTAAATTAAAATATGTTTCCATTTTCAATATTCTTTGTTATAAATGTACAATAGATACCAAAATTGTCAATATTAAATAATATTTTAATGATAAAAATTATAATTTCATTCTTGATCTATTACGCCCCGGCCTTAAGCCAAGATTGGCTCGTTGCATTTATCCAAAAACATTGTTCTAGAAAAAAGTATAAGTGATATTAGGGGCGTACTATTTTTTAATTGAAAGATGAGATGTTAGGCTAAGTGTTCCACATGATGACATTTTTATTAAAACAGGAATGACGAAGTTAAACAACAAAAAGTGAAAAGTGATCGATTACGTCCCGGTCTCCCCTATATATCATATAAATTATTATTGACTAATAATTTTTTTAACTTACCTTTTTGTTCTTGACATTTTTTTTGCACGTATTTTACATTTTGTTGTGTGGAATTATTATAGTTGTCGTGATTAATTTTAATTTCTTCCTTTGGTGCAATTTCCCTTTTATTCACTTTTGGGAGAATTAATTTTTATTATCTTGTTTTACTAAAACTGTATTAGAAGAAAGTTTTTGAGAAAATATTCTTGTTGTCTTGTAATTTAGTAAAATTTGACAAATTGTTGATTTTTGTTGTTGATTGTATTATCGTTTTGAGACGAATTGTTCTTTAATTGTTGAAAAATAGGAACTTTTGTATTTTGAAAACTTAGTTCAATGTTTTTTACATTTGATTTATTATTTTCATTAATTCTCCAATTTTCCTTAGAATTTTTATTCAAGGCGATAATTTCCACGCAATCATCAGTTTCCATGTTTGTTTATTAATTTTCTTTTTAATTCGGTGCGATGGTAATTAAAAAACTGGTTAAAAGAAAAATCGTGTTATAAATTAAAAATATGTTAGTAAACTTTGTGGAAGTATATATTATGTATGAAGTATAAATATGAATTCATCATTTTTTTAAATATTAAATTTACAATTCAACTTCTGTGTTACTTAAAATTTTTTTTTCTCTGAAAATAAAATATTACGCAGATCTAATTACAGTTCTACATTCAAATCTCGCTATAACGAGGGCTCTGTCTCTATTTTTTCTCGATTACCACCACTATTTATAAAGAAACGCACATTCTATTGTTTCATATTTAATTAAAATTAATTTTATTTACAATACATATAACTTTTACAAAAAGTCACTTCTACTTGAGATTATAAGTTGTTCGTTTCATGATCGTTTAGCTTCGCTTCAATATATAATATACACAAATTGTTAAAATTTTTATTTTAAAAAGTTAAGCTAAATAAAATTTTCAAAAATATAAAATTATTTCACTTACTAATAAAAAATGTTACTTCGTGAGCATCAAATTTTCCATAAATAACAATAGTTAAAATTAAATACATTTCTATACCTTTGGCCAACAATTGAGCCCCTGGATTCTATAACAGCCCCTACGTTCGAACAGGCCGCCTGTATGCCAGTCAGGTTAACCAAAAAGTGGAAAAAAAGTAAAATTATTCATTTTAATTTTTTAAAAACACTATGATATCGAAAATAAAAAGGCCCATCTTTTTTTCCTTTGTCATTTTTTTGTAAATGAAGTATTTAAAATAATAAAGACCAAAAACTAGAAAATTTTTTTTATGAAATTTAATCAACTTTTATAACATAACTCGTCATATATTAGACAAATCTTAACCAAATTTGTATTAAAATTTGGTATGTAAACAAATTAAGTCCTACTGAAGCCAATAAGCCTAAAACAATTAAACAATATTCATATTGTTTAACAATAAATAATAACAAAGTTATAGTTTCAATTCTATCCACTTTCCAACTTTCAAATCAAAAAGTTATCGAGGGAATTTTCGATCTGCGAAAACTTCTCGTGACAAAGTTTTTCCTTTATTATTAAGGAAGTTTTTCCCAAAGTTTAGAATCAATTCAATAAAAAATAAAGAATTTACAAAGGAAATAGAAAAATTGTATTTTTCACCATAGTGCATCAGCCATGACAGTAAGACAGTGTGTTTTTAAATGATTCAGGAGTGTATATATTGTATAATTCGCCAGACAATTGAAAAGGCGGTTAATATTTAATGTGTAATTCTTAAAAGTTGGTAAAAGAGGATTGCTATATTAATTTTAAATAAATAATTATTTTTCAAAAAACAATAATTAATAATAAATAATTACTAAAAAAAACTTTTGAATATCTCCGTTTGCTTTCGGAACAAGAACTTAATGTAATGAAGACGCCCCTGAAGAATCTCCCATGTTACGTTTAAGTCATGTCTGCTGATGCACTATGGTGCAAAATACAATTTTTCTATTTCCTTTGTAAATTCCTTTATTTTTTATTGAATTGATTCTAAACTTTGGGAAAAACTTCCTTAATAATAAAGGAAAAACTTTGTCGCGAGAAGTTTTCACAGATCGAAAATTCCCTCGATAACTTTTTGATTTGAAAGTTGGAAAGTGGGATAGAAATTGAAACTACAACTTTGTTATTATTTATTGTTAAACAATATCAATATTGGTTTAATTGTTTTAGGCTTATTGGCTTCAGTAGGACTTAATTTGTTTACATACCAAATTTAAAACAAATTGGTTAAGATTTGTCCAATATATGACGAGTTGTGTTTTAAAAGTTAATTAAATTTCATAAAAAAAATTTTCTAGTTTTTGGTCTTTATTATTTAAAATACTTCATTTTCAAAAAAATGACAAAGGAAAAAAAGATGGGCATTTTTTATTTTCTATATAATAGTGTTTTTTAAAAATGAAAATGAATAATTTTTACTTTTTTTCCACTTTTGGTTAACCTGACTGGCATACAGGCGGCCTGTTCGAGCGTAAGGGCTGTTATAGAATCCAGGGGCTCAATTGTGTGACGTTAAAGGGAATTAAAAACTTTATTTATATACTCTTATTGGGAATTCAAAAGTAAGGACAAAAAAGGAATTGAAAGGAATTCAATTTTTTCAATATATTTTTAATGCAAGCCTTTTTACCAGGTTGTGAATGATAGACATATCGATTAATTTTATAAATATCAATAAAATATATACTTTACATATGAGGCAATTTCATGTCAAATGATCCAGGTGTCTTACGGTGTAATGCTTATTTCGATATTTTTTTTTACTCTTAAGCTATTAAACATAAAAAAATTGGCAAGGTACATTTTAAAAAGGTTTTTTCGTGCTCTTTCGATTGAAAATAAGCTTTTAAAAAAAAATTTTTTTGAGCCATAAAAAAATCAAAATTAAAAATTTAAATTTTAATGTTTTGGAAAAAAGGTTTCATTTTTTTTTTAAAACGATAGCTGAGGTTTTTTCCTAAAAGGACATATAAATGAAAAAGTGGGACAAGAATGTTTAAACATTGAAAAACAGAGATTTCTACTCACTAAACCCGGTTATTTTTAGCTCTGTTTTTACGAGAAAATTCCATTTTTTCAATGTTTAAACATTCTTGTCCAACTTTTTTATTTATATGTCTTTTTAGGAAAAAACCTCAGCTTTCGTTTAAAAAAAAATAGGACCTTTTTTCCAAAAAATTAAAATTTATTTTTAAACCACTTCGGCGGCATGGCGTTCCAATTGGCGATGCGAAAATGGCGTTTCTGTTTAAACTTGATTTCCTAAACTCTGTAAACAAATTAAGTTTACCAAACCAAATGTTATTTATTATTTGAGATAAATGAAGATGAATAGGACAAGAAAAAATTATTTTTTAGAGATTTTAAAATGGTTTTTAAAACGGTTTTAATGTAGCCAATTTTTAATACTTTTTACGAATGGCGTTCCAATATTCACCCAAAATAGTTCACAATTTTGAATCCGCCTATTTGAATTTTCAAAAATCCATTTAAGATTCATAATCTCAAATAATAAATAACATTATTGGTTTGGTAAACTTAATTTGTTTACAGAATTTAGGAATTAAGTTTAAATAGGAACGCCATTTACGCATTTTTTTGCCGCTTCTGTCACCTATTCATGCGACGCCAATTGGAAACGCCATGCCGCTGAAGTGGTTAATTTTGATTTTTTTGGGTCAAAAAAATTTTTTTCTTTAAATGTTTATTTTCAATCGAAAGAGCATGAAAAAACCTTTCCAAAAAGTACCTTGCCAAATTTTTATGTTTAATAGTTTAAAGAGTAAAAAAATTATCGAAATAAGCATTGTACTGAAAAAAAACCCAAAAATTTGTAAACCCCCCCCCCCCCCTCGGAAAATATTGGAATAGTTAAAAAAAATATTTTTACGAAAAATTACTATCTATTATTACTACAAAAGCCCCAAGTTTTGCTACGATTGAAGAAAAATTTTTCTCCATCTGGAATCACTTGACATGGAATGCCTCTTATATGAATCGATTTGTTTTCATACCAGGAATGCAATTGAGGCTCTGGATCTTAAAAGGGCACACGTGTAAACATACGGCCAGTCAGTTGGCCCCTGGAGATAAAAATTTTGAAGTTGTTCGAAAATTAATTTAAAATTATTGTTTCTTGAACAGAATTTCAAGGCGAAACTTTTCTTCTAATAAAATTTTTTTATATAATTTTTCGTTTTTTAAGTAAATTGTGAAAAACGTGATTATTTAAACTAATAAATTTTAATAAATTTTTGACTTCAATTCGCAATAGTGATTACTTCGTAAAATATTAATATTTTTTCATGAGATTTACACACAATATTCTTCAAACTATTCTAAAAGTAAAAGAATATTTGGAAATTTTCTCAAAAAATTCTGTAGCAGCAAATAATTATTTAAATAAATTAATTTTGTCGGAAAAATGAATCTCGTATTTTTAATTGAAAAAATTCTTTTTAAACAATAATTTGAAATTAATTTAGAACAACTTCAAAATTTTATCTCCAGGGGGCCAACTGACTGGCCATGTGTTCACGCGTTGTGCCCTTTTAAGATGCGGAGCTTCAATTTTGACAAGACTTAATGCAAATTTTAAATAAAGAAAAAAGGTATTTTTATAACGCAATGAATTAATATGAATGACAGTTTCAGTTCAAAAAAGAACTTTTAATTGTGCTTCTTCGAGTATTTTCGTAACGTGATTCGTAATAAAAGTTGCTTTGCTCAAATTATTAATTGCTCTGGACATTTTAAATATCACTAAGTTTTTAATAAAATTTAGATTCCTTGAAGTAAATTATACTTTTTCAAAAAAGTAAAATGTTGTGGAAAAAATGCAAAAAGTTACTATTTATCGAGCAGTTTCAAAATTACTACTTTCAAGTAGTAATTTTTCTTCGAAAATAGTATAATTATTACTATTTATTTTTCTCTGTGTGACAAATAGATTGACCCTCTCCTCCCTCAAAAAGTGTTAAGCAGGTTGTGCCGTTAATTATATCTCGAAAATAAAAAAAGATTTCTAAAAAATTCAAATGAGGAAAGTATTGTATATCGCCCTGCGCACCTTTTAGCAGCCATTTTTATTTGGTCTGCTACGCGAAAATAAACAGGTGTCACTTGGTGCTTCGACGCTACGTAAGTATAAATTTTCAGGTGTGCAATTTTTGGTCTATTTTTTAAATTATTGAAGCTATCAATGCGTTTTTTTTTCACTAAAATTATTCACATTTAATTAAGAATCAAATAATATATAATACTTCATTGTTTATTCAACTGGTTTTTTCATATTTACTAAAATGTGACAAAATGCACAACGGGGCTGATTGTGTCGCAGTCATTGACATAACCATTACCTTACATGCGGAACATAATATAACATATTTAATTTGTTTTATAGAATGAGAACATACGAACGAAAAACACAAAGAGGAACTACTTCTCTAGGGCTTATTCAAAAAGCTACCGATGCTGTTATAAAAGATGGACGTCCTTTAAAAACTGTAGCTCGGGAATTAGAAATCTGTCACACCACGTTACAACGGTTTGTTAAGAAACTAAAAACAGAAGAAACTCCTACAAGTGGATGTAAGCCTAAGTTAGTGTTTGATGCTGATCAAGAAATAGTGATGACATCTTATATTACAAAAAGTGTCTATTTATTTTGGTCTTCTTCCGGAAGAAATAAAAAAATTTGCATATGAGTGTGCAGTTAAATTTGAAATTAAAAGTATTCCCGAATCATGGCACAAAAACAGCTATTCTCACTGACACTCCTGAAAAAATGCTCTTGCTGCAGAACAGGAACAGAGTAAAAGAAAAAGAATGGATAAAAGTATAAAAAGAAAAAAAAAAGAAAAAAGAAAGAAAAAAATGCTCTTAAAAATCCAGCTAAGAAGAAAATTTGGCAAGATGAAATCAATGAGAGCGAAGATGTATCGGAATGTTATTGTTTTGTTTGTTCTGACAGTTATTCCAACTCAAAGCCAAGAGAAAAGTGGATTCAGTGCATTAATTGCAAAAATTGGGTACACTAAAAATGCACTCAAAACAAAAAAGAATGCTAGTTACACATGTGTTCATTGTGTCATTTGAATCGTGTTTGAAAATAAGTATTATTTCAAAATAAGTATTTCATTAATTTTATATAACTTAACATTTTGAATTAAATAGTTAATTTTGTATATTACCTATAGTAAATATACATTAATAATGTAAAATTTTATTGTGAAAACTGTTTTAAGAATTATGAGCAGTATTATAGAATTTAAGTTAAAAAAAGTTTATTTATACCTACTAAAAGTGGCACAAAAATGGCTATGAATCCAAAAATTGTCCGAATAATGTTTAAATGCTTATAGGATATCATTCAAATACAATAATTAATAATGTGTGGCAATTATTTTATTACTTCTTATGCGTAGAGTCATTTGTTATATAGGTAATTTGTTAAGACTATATGTGGCACAATTTACCCTAGCCTCCGCACAACCAGTCCCACAGTAAGGGCCTTCGGGACGCGTCGTCGCGTTTTAGAAAGTCACGCTTTTACTGAAAACTATTAAAAATTGTTAAAAAGTATAAATGAATTTAAAAAAATTCTATACATAAATAGTTCATAAATAAAATAAAAATTATTTTACTAATATTTTCTTTCATTTTGTCGTAATCGGAACTTTTAACCCTGCTCTCCCCTAATATATGGACGAAGCCTTATTTCAATAATTTAAAGTCAAAAAACAGAAATAGCGCCATCTATCTATTTTGCAATCTAATAGCTAGCCTAAAACTCTAGTCATTTTGCAAATATGTAATAATCTTCAACTTTTAATTTTTATCAAATTAATGTTCACAACACAGAATAAACGCAAACTCTATAACTAAATAAAATTTGACACTGAATCCAACCTACGACCTATGGACTCCTAGCTTAACACTCTAACCACTACCCTACCAATAATCAGAACAGACTTTCCACCTCTGGTACGGTACTGACTGCTGGTATAGGGCGCAGGAGTAAAAGGAATAATGACGCAGTTCTATTAAAATATTAGGGGAAAAAGTTCGGTTGTGGGCATGGTTTGGTTGTGAACATCCACGCAGAACTTTTGACAGAAATGAGATTTGTCTAATCTGACAAATATCACTTATGTGTTATGACCTAACGTCGTTTTCTATTTTTTAAACATTGTTAAATGTTAAACAAATCGAAGTGAATTACTTAAAATGATAAGTTCAAAGTGTATTTACACAGTAAATATGTTATATTTTATGATCCAATTACCAAGTACCGTCAAACAGACTAACTTCGGACAAGAGTCTAACTTCGGACAGTTGTACATTTTTGTAAATATTTTTTATTTCCATTCTATCAAATAGTTCTTATAAGGAATTAGTATTTCTTTTGTTTTACTGAAATGGCAAGAAACATAATATGATAGTTGAAAAAAATATATAATTAAAGAAATTAAAAAAAATCATTTAGTTCGAAGAGTTCTTTGGAGGTTGTTGAAATTTTCGTAAAAAAGTCCTATTTATAAAAGAAAATATATAAGGTAAGTGCTATTTCTTTTTTAAAATTTAATCTATTATACATTGACATAAAATTAACACTAATTTCAATAACCTAAGTACAAAAATTATTTCGTAAAAAATTTTTATTTAAGAAAACGTAATTTTGTAGTGTAACTTCGGACATGGGATGAATATATATAAATCAGCTGAAAAAAGTTGCAAATACTGCAATTATTCGGAAAGCATGATTCAAAAAGCTCTGTCAGAGGTTAAAAGAAATAAATTAAGCATTCGAAAAGCTTCTGAAAAATATAATATTCCCAAGAGCACATTAAGCGATCACCTGAAAATTCAAAATGTTAAAAAATTTGGTAGACCAACAGCTCTTAGTGTTGAAGATGAAAAATATCTTTTGGAAAGTTTACTTTTATGCTCAGAATGGGGATTTCCAATGAAGATTTTGGACACCAGATTAATTGTGCAATCGTATTTAGAACGTTCTGGGAAAGTAGTCAAGGTATTCAAAAACAGCATACCAGGAAAAGATTGGGTTCGAAATTTTTTGAAACAAAATCCAGCTTTGACTGTACGTTTTTGCGAAAATATAAAAAGATGTCGTGCTAAGGTTTCACCAGAAGAAAAAAATTTATTTTATGATAATTTGGAAAAAACACTAGCTGAGGTTCCTCCTGCAAACGTCGTTAATTATGACGAAACGAATTTTCACTGATGATCTAGGTTCTGTAAAAGTAATCGTTAGACGTGGAACACGATACCCATAACGTATACTAGACTCAAGTAAATCTAGTATTAGTGTGATGATGGCAGTTACTGGAGACGGAAAAATGCTACCACCATATACAGTATACAAAGCTAAAAACCTATATCCGACGTGGATAGAAGGAGGTGTTCCAGGTGCAAGATACAATAGAAGTGTCAGTGGTTGCTTCGACATGCAATTGTTCGAAGATTGGTTTTTGAATACATGCCTTCCATACTTTAAGAATCTTCCTGGTCGCAAAGTAATGTTCGGAGACAATCTAGCAAGTCACGTATCTCCACAGGTCATTGAAACTTGTATTGAGAACAATAATTCTTTTGTTTTCATGCCCCCTAATGCAACACAACTTGTTCAACCTCTAGACGTTGCCTTTTTTCGTCCATTGAAAATTTCTTGGAGAAATGTTCTTGAAATTTGGAAAATGAAGCACAAAAGAGTTCTTCCAAAATCGACATTTCCGAGCTTGCTTAAGGAAAGTATTGAGAATATTGGAGTTAACATAAACAAGAATATAATTTCTGGCTTCAGAGCTTGTGGTATCATACCTGTAAATCGAAGAGAAGTTTTGAAAAGAATGCCTTCACAACCTGATGTCAACAACTCCAAAGAGCCATTAATATGGAATGAAACTCTTCTCTCATTTTTGAAAGAAAATAGATGGCAAAAGACTACTACAGAAAAGAAACGAGGAAAAAAGTTGAAAGTTGCGCCAGGAAGCAGCGTCGGTTTAGATGACCTATCAGTCTTAGAAGATGATGATCCAAATTCACCAATTTGTGAAAGAGAAAATGATGAAATAGGAACTCAAAATCGCGATGAAGAAGTTTTAAAAGAAGGACAATTTCTTATCGTGGTAGATTCATCAGCCGTCATTCCGAGTTTCAGAAATGCAAGTGGATCAGAGAAGAAATGTTTAGGACAACTCGTGAATATAATATCAGAGGAAGAATACGAGGTTAAGTTTATGCGTAAAAAGAATAATCCGAAAAACATCTATTTCACCTTTCCGAATGTTCCAATCATTGAAACAGTTTCAAGGATCAAAATCGAATCAGTCGTTCGAGGAAAAAACATTGGAAGAGGCAGATACACGTTTTCTAGCGTTGATTTCAGCGAATTTAGTTAAAGTAATTAAAGTTTGCTTTTATTACATGTTTAAAATTGTGTAAAAAATATACATATTTTTTGTTTACCGTATCAAATTGTATTACATTATTATGTCTGAAAAATAAATTAAGAGCAATAAATTTTTGATAATGTTCACTTTTTAAATGTTTCATTAATTCATTTTAATTAGTTTGTTTTTGTAAAAAAATTATAAAAATAGTCAGAGAAATATAAAATAGTTTCTTCTTTAAACAAAAATACTTAAATAATATAATTATTCAAAATAATTTTAAATTACACAAAAAATTACACGGTATCCGAAGTTACCCCACTTTGAAGGTTAACTCCGGACACTTGATTTTCACTTCAAAGAAAATAACAGAGATAAATAAAAAAATTTAATAACTAACATCACTACATAAGACCCTAAAGATTATATATTCTAAATGCCAAACCTCCGGGTATTAAATTATAAAAGATATTAATAAAAAAACATCAAAAACTGTCCGAAGTTAGCCTGTTTGACGGTATCACCAAAATGTTCACAAGCAAAATTTTCTTCTTGATGTTTTAAAATGATCGTCAAGTTTGGTTGTAGGCATCCAACATTTAACAGTGTTTTATGAATTTTAAGAATTTCGTGGTACAGCATTGAAATTAATATAATGAGATTTTGATATCCGTACGTCGTTTGCAATTATATTAATTGTAGTAAACTGGACAGTTCAGGTTCAGTGTGAGAAATCTTATATGTCCTTACACGGGAAGCAGGTAATGTCAATATTAGAAGAAATCATGCTTATGTAGTTAATGAATGGTTACTTAACTTAATTAATTTTTTTGAATTTTTAATAGATTTTTTTTAAGAGAGCCCATAACCAAACCAAAATTTTCTTTGTTAGAAAAATGACCACTTTATTGAATTTTAAAAAAAAATTTCTAGTCAGTATTCTCTTTATAAAGTTTTTTTTCTGAACAATAAATCTCAAAAACTATTCTTCGAATATTTTGCAATTTTTATACCTACACATTTATTTTAAAAAATCCAAAAATAATATGTATTTAGAGAATCTTCTCCCGTAAAAAGTTTTATGAGGAGGAAATGTTAAATTTTAGAGTATCGTTCACCGCAGCTTAGAAGTTGCGAAACTTTACTAAACATTTATTAAATATTTATTTGAAATATTCAGAATATTTAATTGCAATGTTTATTGAAAGTTGTATAAAGATTTAAATGTTTATGAACATTTATTTAAGTGGGACATTTAAACCTTTATACAACTTTCAATAAACATTGAAATTAAATATTCTGAATATTGCAAGTAAATATTTAATAAATTTTTAGGAAAGTTTCGGTGCTGTAGGAGTGGCTTGTAGCTAAGCTAAGATCTTCCAGACTTGCGAAGCTAGACGCTGTAGTTTGCGCCAGGATTGACTCTAAACGTTCCAGAAGATTTTTCTACACGGGTTCCAGTTTTTATGATATTTTGGGTGTTTTAGACCATTACTCGGAGTTAATCCTAGGGATGATCAGTTGTTTTCAATATTGTAGTATCCAAATAAAGAGTACGTTAAATAAATAAAGTTAAAATATTCAGCTTGGTTATTGCTGAAAATATTCTTTAGAAATTAATAATAATACAAAGTCAGTTGACTTTGTAAAAATTAATAAACATGCTGTCTAAATCTAAATTAGTGCGGATTCGTTTCCTATTTTAAATTAGTAACAGTTTTTACTAATCTTTAGTAGTATTTTACTAATTGCTAGTAGAAAACAACTAATTTAATTAGTAGCATGTATTTTTTACTATTTCAAATTAGTAAACGGCTTACTAATGATTTACTAATTTTTTACTAACAATTCAATACGCCCTGACGTGATAGTGTAAACACGTGTTAGACTCGCTCTCTCATTTTTGAGGCTTTTTACGTGTCTAATTTTGTTTTCTAAAATAGTCACCTATACCAACCCAGGTACTATAAAATCGACTATAAACTCGGAGTCTGTTTTACTAGTTTTTGTGTCAGTTTTGTGGTTTATTTGTCATGTTTATCTCCCGATTTTGTGTGTGAGTGATACTGCCCCGCCTAAATACATTTACCTTTTAGTGAGACAACTCTTCCCACCCACATTTTGTGCCTAAAATGGTTTTATAAAATAGTGATCTATACCGAGTTATGTACCAAAAAAGTGTCTATATTTCTCAAAGGTTTTTTTTCAGAGTTTTTGTGTGTTTCTATCAGCATTTCCCTTTGCTTATTTGAGTGTGATTAACTCTTCTAAATACATTTACCCCTTTGTCACCCAACCTTTTCTAAAAACATTCGTCTCTTGGTGTACTACGGAAAATGCCGCCAAAAATGTATCTTTAAGTACCAAAAGACCTTAAATGCCGATGGTGTAAGGGAAAAGTGGTTACTCCTACCCCTTGCCCAGGATGCCAGGCACCCTATCACCCAAGCTGCATAAAAAAACCACTCTCATTCCAGACGTTGGATTTGCTAAGTGCTGCGGCCCTGATGCTTCTCGGCCTTCTACTCCCACAGACACATTGATGGATCATGACAGTGAAATACCAACTACAGAAGAGCTCTCCACACAAATGGATAAAATGCCATCAGCCCTTAACAGTGATCAACCCGTTCTAATATCTTTAGAACAATTAAGAACTGTTGTGAAGGAGGAGTCTAGTAATTTGCAGGCGTCAATATCATGAATTGAATTATCTCTATGCAAATTGCAACTTATCGGATCAGCTGACCAAACAGAACGACAGAGTACAACTGTGTGAGTCATCTCTCTCTAAAATTTCTTCTCGTATTGATATATTGGAAAACAATTCGGCTTATTCTATCAAAACTATTCATGATAAAATTGTTCCTGCATGTATCCGGGAAATCGAAGATCGTTTTTTGAGGAAAAACAATCTTTTGGTATTTTGCCTTGAGGAGCATGTGATTGATAGTAATAACGATATGAACGCTATCCTTCAAATTTTTCAAATTCTATCTCCCAATCTTTTATCTCAAGACACATTTAAGATTTCAAGGCTTGGTTTCTTTTCCCAGACGAATACACGTCCAAGACCTCTAAAGGTGATGTTCAACAACCCTCAAACTCCAACAACAATCAGAGATGCATTTCTCAAGAAACGGAATGTGCTCCCGCCGGAACTCAAATCAATTGCAATTACGCAGGACCGCACGAAACATCAACAAGCAGAATATGAGTGCGCGAGGAAAGACCTGGAAGAGAGAACGGCGAAAGGGGAAAACAACCTTGTAATTCGCTATCGCCATGGAGTCCCCACCGTTATGGAGTCACGCCCACCCAACCCCTCATCTTAAACCACGTAACAAACGTTTACAGCTGTAAGCCGAACTTAAGCATTTTCTATCAAAATGTTCGAGGTTTTAACTCCAAATCTGATATTGTGAAATGTTTCCCAGATTTATTTCTGTTCCGTATATTTTGTTTAACTGAAACCTGGCTCAATTCCTCCTTCAATTCTAACGAATTATTTCCAGCATCCTCTTTTGTTATATTTAGAAATGATAGAGTTAATAAACGTGGAGGTGGTGTTTTGTTGGCCGTTAGTACACAATATAATGTACAACAAATGGACTTAACTGCAATACATGAATTAAAATTAAACATTAATATTACTGGTGCTATTATATCTAAAAACCCCTATACATTTGCAGTTGTAGTTATCTACGTTCCCCCTGATACACCTGTCAATCATTTTTCATCTTTCTTTTCGGCCCTTACTGAAGTAACCACGCTATATAACTTTAAATCTCTTGTTATTGGCGACTTTAATGTCCCTTCGTTCGTGGAATGTGTATCTAATACAGTTTTTTGACTCAAAATCTTTTGCTTTATACAAATTTTCTCAAAACTTTAATTTAGCGCAATTCAATTACAATATGAACTCGTATAATCGGATACTGGATCTAATATTTTCAAATTTGGAGTGTGCTGTTGTGAATGCTACCTTCCCCTCATTCCTGAAGATGCGCATCATCCTTCCTTATCAATAAATGCATTCCTACGATCAACCCACAAATTTTTATCTTCTAATTTTTCTATAAACACACCAACTGACAAACTCCGTTTTAATTTTCGCAAGGCCAATTTTCCTACTTTATACAAGTCCCTGATGTCACTTGACTGGTCTTGCTTGAATGATTTCAATACTGTTGATACTATGTGCATAGCTTTTTCACAGCGACTACATGAAATATTTTTACAACACATACCTTTAAAGAAAAATCAACACAATTGTAATCAACGTTTTCCTCCATGGTTCACAAAACAAATTATCAACGATATTCGTACTAAAAATAATCTTTTAAAAAAGAAAAATCGTTCTACTGACTACAATACGTTGCAAATTAAACTTTTGTCAAAATCCATTCACAAGGATATTAGAAAGCACTATCGACAGTATGTTGCTAAGGTTGAAAGGAATGTATCTTCTAATCCTAAGTCTTTTTGGTCATTTATCAATGAAACGCGCAAGGCGCCTTATCTACCAAATCTTATGAATTTTGATAATGCTCAAATTGATAACCCTCAAATTATAGTTGATACTTTTGCTAAAATTTTTTCATCTGTCAATGCTAGTTTTCAACCTTTACCTTCCAACAATACTGTAAGTAAAGACCAACCTTTCCTTGAAAGTAATTATATGCAATTAACAGTTAAACAAGTTCTTAAAGCCATAAAATCATTGAAACCAACTACTACAACGGGACCTGATGAGATTCCTAGCTTTCTACCAAAGGACTGCGCCTCTATCCTTGCTTATCCTTTAACAGTTATTTTCAATTTATATCTGTCGCAATGTGTGTTCCCGGAGTCTTGGAAAATGGCGAAAGTTCTACAAGTCTTTAAATCTGGGGATAAATCGAATTGCACGAACTACAGGCCAATTGCAATTATTAACAATTTTGCAAAAATATTTGAATTTAGTATTATACCAACTCTTAATCACGCAATTAAGCCTGTCGTTTCTGATTTTTAAAACGGCTGCATGCCTAAAAGATCTACTATAACAAATCTTGCCCAGCTTACTCATTACATTAGAGAAACTTTCAAACTTAACTTCCAGGTTGATGTAATTTATCTCGACTTTGCTAAAGCTTTTGACACCATTGACCATGACATCCTGGACACGAAATTAGATTTACTAACTATCCCTCTTAACTTAAAACTACTAATCTTAAATTACTTAAAAAGCGGTCTCATTTCGTCAAAGTTGGCAATTTTCAATCTAAACCGTTTATCCCCTTTCGTGGTGTTCCTCAAGGTTCAGCCCTAGGCTCCCCCCTTTTTACTATCTACATCAATGATGTAGTGAACGATATAAATTCTATGGTTTTACTTTTTGCTGATGATTTGAAAATTTTTAGAAGAGTTAACTCTATCTTTGACGCTACCAGCCTCCAATCTGACCTTCAAACTATCCATTCTTGGTGTACTAAAAACAAATTACTCCAAAATATTTCTAAATGTCATGTTTTAACTTTTCACAAGTCAAATTTTCCTTTCCTGTTTCCTTACCAAATTAATAACACCTGCATCTCTCGAGTAACATCCACACGCTATCTTGGTGTAACTTTTTGCTATGACTTAACTTTTGAGGGAGCATATAACATCCTTCGTCTCAACCGCCTCTCGAATGCTGGGTTTTCTCATCAGGTCCAGTAGAAACTTTACCAACGTGTCTACTTTTACCTTATTTTTTTAACGCCCTAGTTCGCTCTCCGGCGAAATATGCTGCTATAATATGGAATCCTCACACTGAAAAGAGTGCCAAACCGATCGATAAAGTCCAAAAACGTTTCTTAAAATTCCTAGCTTTCAAGGAGGATGGTCTTTACCCCCCACGAAATTGCGATTATTTTGCACTGTGTGAACGTTTTGGCTTTTTAACATTGAAAGAACGACGTATAATCAATGCAGCGATTTTTGTATTTAAAATAATTAACTATAGTATTGACTGTAGATCTCTATTAGATTTAATTAATTTTAGGATCCCTCGTATATCTTCTAGAGATGTTTCACCATTTTATATTGACCATAATGACTTAACTCTAATGGAAAATACTCCTATATTTTTTGCGTGCTTTCACATAAACTGAATGTATAATTTGTATCGCCCGAATATGGATTTGTTAGTAGCGTCACAATCCAAGTTTGTGGAATGCGTAAAAAAATATGTTATCGGTCTACGTGTGCACAAATAGTCACGTCACAATCAGCTATTTTTTCTCTTTCTTCTTTTTTTTTATTTTTCATTTTAAATCTTTTCTATATGCATAATTTACTATTCAATTCTATTTTTGTAACCCATTTATGGTTCTTTGTAGGACCGCGGGGATGTATATTGATAAATAAATAAATCTAATTTCAATTTCAATTTTACAGCTTGATGTATCAAAGATATATTATTTTTATGTCGTGACGAACGGACCAAAAATGTCCAATTTTTCATGGAAAATACCTTAATTAATTTTGTAGAAATCAGAAACATCTATTATGTATACCTTTGGGTATTTAGAATTTAGAAATAATTTTAAATTTGAAAAACGGAAGAACGCCGTCTACAGTTTTTTCCCCTGTTTCTAGTTTTTAGGTTACGCGCAATTGTGATTTTATTGTTTAAAAATTTCGTTTTGTTGGCAGTTCACGTATAAAATGTTTTTTAAGAAACCAGAATAAATAATTTAATGACAAATTCTTTACTTGAGTGTGAAAAAAATAGATGATGATTCACAAGACAAAGATTGTGTATATACCTTAACAATTCCACACCATTCATGTTGGGCGTTAGAACCGTTGAAGAGCTGCTCCCCAGTGTTAAAACACTTGTTAAAAGACATCTTAAGGATGTCTTTTTGAACTTGTACAAAAAGACGTCTTTAAGACGTCCTCTACACGTTTTATGTCTTGACCATTAGATGTCTTTAAGATGTATAAAAGACGTCTTTTTCATTCAACATTTGAAAATAGAAAAATTTTTATGAATAGAAAATATTATTTTCTAAATTCAACTTAAACTTAAAAATTCATGAATGTGAAATTCATTATAATTTTTCTAAGTTAAATTCATTTCATTGACAAGTGAGATCGTTAACTTTGTAGAGGTTCATATCTGTCTCGAATGGCTGAGGTGCTTAAAGCGCAGTGTTTCAAGACTAAGGGACGTCTTTGAGACATCTCTGTGCCCACTGGGTCGCGAAAAATTAAAATTACATTTTAACAAGTATATTGGCGATATTTTTTAGCCAATGATGTTAAAAAAACAGTTAATAAGAAATATTTGATTGAATTACTTTACTCAAAACCCGAAAATCAATACTCTTACTGTATTCTACTTCCAACGTTAAGTTGTCAATTTACAGAAAAAGCATTTGACAGAAAGAAAAGACAATCAGCATTTTGGAGCCAAGAGTAGCGATTTGAATAAAAGGGAAATTGAACAAATAAGTTATAGAATAAATCCCTGATCACGAATCTGACGTCAATTTTTAAAAATTCAAAATAGCGGATCTAATATGGCTGCCAACATTTTTAAAAATAGATTCAATTTCCCTGAAACTTGTTACTGGGGGATTTTTGAAATCGCTGATGAAGAATCTTAAATCAGACTTTCAAAATTCAAAACGTAAGATCAGAATGTAGATTAGCGGAGACTGGGCTAAACCCGCCCACAGGGTAAACCCGCTCACTACCGATTTGACACTATAAACTCAACTTAAAATGGAGATATTTGTACTGTGAATAGTACTTAATATACAACTAATGTTAACGAACTTTCGTTTAATTTCATGAATTTGTCTTAGAATCAAAGGCGGTCAATTGTTTTCAGAAGTGCAAAAAAAGAAAAATGATCTTCGGATTTTTAAGTTTTTCGATTATTATTTTTGAGACTTAATTTATTCGACAAATTTTTTTTGATGCTATTGGATGTCCTTTTTCAAAATATATGTGTAGTTTTGTTAGATTTCAAAAAGATTTATATTTATATTAAAAATATTTATTAAAAGATAAATAATGTTCATTTCCTAACAATGTTATTGAATTATTGGGTAATTAGTTGAATATTTAACATTTTGAATGTCCCGCATTTCGCGATTTATGGCGATTTTTTTCAACAGATGGCGCCGAACTATCAATATTTGTTGGCAACATTAAGCGGAATCATGTTTATATCAGTCATTATTAGTAATTATTAGGTTATAACGGTTACAACAAATAATAATCTATAACTTATTACGTCCAAAATTATAACTACATTTTAATTTTTTCTTAATAAAATATTATTTAAATTCACAGTTGCAATTCATGAAACCTATACTTATTATTTAATAAACCAATATTTATTGTTTATAAAACTCATAATTTATCATTAATAAATCATACTGAAGACAGAAATAAGGAGAAATTTAATATATACAAAATAAAACTGTTGGGATTACCTTAAATTCTTAAAAAAATCAAGTGATCGGGTTTACCCCGACCCAGGTGCGAATTGTCAGTCGGCCAATAGTTGGGCCAACCATGTTCAAGGTCGGCCCAACTAGGTCAGCCAATGGTCGGGTCACCTTGTGGATTGATCACGCCGGCCATCCAGTAGTTGAAACAGTTGGACCAACCGTTGGCACCAAAGTTGGGCCGTCTATGAATGGTCGGGCCGACCATAAAAAATGTTGATTTTCTCAACTGTGGCGGCCGCAGTTCACCCGACCGTCGGCCCCACTGAGGCTGATGGTCGGGCCGACCATAAAAAATGTTGATTTTCTCAACTGTGGCGGCCGCAGTTCACCCGACCGTCGGCTCAACTGTGGCTGATAGTTGGGCCAACCATCAATTCTCCCGGTCGGTATTTATGGTTGGCCACAGTTGGTCCGACTTTGGCCCGACGTTCCAACTGGGGCGGCCGACCGAAATTCGCACCTGGGAAGGGATGAGCGGATTTAGTCTGGAAAATTGTGATTTTGAAATTTGGTATATGTGTATTAAAAATTTTCCCTAAGTAAGAGTAGAGTCAAAATACGTGAAGTGTATCAGCAAATTTGAAATTTACTGAATTGTATTGAAAACACATAAAATGCAAGCTTCATTATGAGTTTATTAAACAGTTCAAAGGATTTTTTAAAAAATTAAAAATTTTTCTGAGTTAAGAACAATTAAAGTTTTTTACAATACTTAATTAAAAAATTCATATCTCGTGATAGAATCAATGGATTTTAATAATCGTTGCATTTTTGTAAACCTTAAATATTATAGATTTATTTGAAAAAATAAAAAAAACTTATTGTTAAAACTTACTAAATGTTATTGCAAAATTAATTGTTTAATTGCAAAATAAACAATGTTCTCAACGTTTTAGAAAGTTCGTTCAAATTCTATTAGAAAGAGAATTTTATAAAGATTCAATACCCATTTCCAAATTTTGTGAGGCTTAATAAGGAAAAAAGTAATTACATTTTTTTTAAATTGTATTAATTTGTTAACTTTGATTAAATAAAAAATTATAAATAATTAAAAACTGAAAAATTAGCCTCGAGAGATGTCTTAAGAATTTATTCCCCTTTAATTTAAAACAAAAAACACTCAAATCAATTAAAAATTGTGGTCTGTAGACAATTTAAAAAACGCCAAAAAAATGTATCTACTTCTTTCCTAATTGCGGCTCATGAAATTTGGAAACGGGTATTGAATCTTTATAAAATTCTTTTTCCAATAGAATTTGAAAGAACTTTCTAAACAGTTGAGAACATTGTTTATTTTGTGCTGGTACACTTCACGTATTTTGACTCAGTAAGAAAGATAAATCAAAAATTCTTTTTCATTTTGTTAGTAGAAAACATAAGCTTATTCAAATTATATAAATAATTAGGATTTAGAGAATAATTTCCTATGTTTTTACCGTTCTGAAAAAAGTGAGCGGGTTTACGCCAGTGTCCCCTGCAGATCTAGAATGAAACTTTTTCATATAAAACATTTGTTTTTTAGTCAATAGTTGATATTTTCACTTTAAAAGCATTGTTAAACAATTACTTTATATTAAATAATTCATCTTACTTAAACTTCCTATTATCGAAAATATTTACTCATCATAAAGTTTGCTTTGTCATTAAAAAATCCCACGTGAAAATGTTCTCGGGAATCGGTCCCGGGAAATTACCGAGAGACACTACCGGGAAATTCCCGGTACTTACTCCCGAGAAATTCCCGGTAAAATCTTTTGACATTTGTCTCCATATTTCTCAGAGAATTTAATCTCAAGAATAAAAATATACCACTATAAAATCTTCAGGATCGTATTCGTGATTGAGATGACTTTTTGTTTATAAAATAGTCACGTTAAGCATACAAATTAAAAGTCTACTATCAACATATTAAACGGATTTCGACACCTAAGTGAGAAAAATTAATGGGCATCATAACAAAAGGGTTTAAGCACCAATTATTTAAATTAGGATTTTCCCATTTAAAAAATAAGTAACTATTTACACATTTCCATTAAAAATTTTCTATTTTATTGAGTTTTTAAGCAGTTTTCAATGAAAATTAGAATTATAAAATAACCTTAATTTTTAATAAAATTGTAATAGCAAAAATTGTTTTAACTTTGAATTATTGCTATTATTTACATGAATAACAATTCAATTCGAGAATTTGTGTATTGGTGAACTCCACGTCAACTCATCACAGATATTTTCTAGACTAATTGGGATTTGGTTAATATTTTATGTATATGCCCAATCAGCACATATGCTTGCCACAAACTTGCATTAAGCTTGCCGTGCAAGGTGTGCAAGCTTACAGAGCAAGCTCGTGACAAGTTTGTGGCAAGTAACAAAATGTCCTATTGCTGCAAGCTTCCACTGCAATCTTGCTAGAAGATTATGATATAAGCTTGCTGCAAGCTTGTGAGGCAAGTTTTCGACAAGCTTATTTGGCAAACTTGCAACAAGTTTCTAGTGTAAATTTGCAGTAAGCTTATTGCAAGCTTGCTGCACAAGTATATACAAATTAATTGAATCAATTTTAATTTTTTCTGGATATTTTCTGGATATTTCTGGATTTCTGGATATTACTCAGTAATATATCCAGGTGTCAAAGAAATTTACTGCGCAGCCGTAAATGCCATAGAATTCAACTGCGCATCGTGTCAAGTTTTTTAATTTATCCGGCAGCTTGCAGCAACTTTGTAGCAAGTTTATCTGGCAAGCTTGTAGCAAGTTTGCCAAATAAGCTTGTCGAAAACTTGCCTCACAAGCTTGCAGCAAGCTCTTATCATAATCTTGTAGCAAGATTGCAGTGTAAGCTTGCAGCAATAGGACATTTTGTTACTTGTCACAAACTTGTCACGAGCTTGCTCTGTAAGCTTGCACACCTTGCACGGCAAGCTTAATGCAAGTTTGTGGCAAGCATATGTGCTGATTGGGTGCTTCTTAGGCGATATGAAAAAAGTTCCCCAAACATTTTTTGAAAAAAATAAAAAAATGGCGGAGATATGACACTTTGAATTTTTTAGTACTTTTATTTTAAAAAATTCATAACTTCTACTCTAATAATCCGATTTTAATTTTCAATATCAGAAATTGTTCGTAAAATACCATATTTTAAACTAAAAAATATTATAATTAACAAAAAATATTTTTGCTCTATTTTTGTCAAATTTGAAAAATAAAAATCGTCATTTAAAAAATATGGGGTTTTCAATTTCTTTTTTATTTATACCAAAAGATGCCAAAATTTGTCTGTTAAAAATCTGGTAAGTTTCATTGTGGGACCGCCATGGGTTTTTGAAAAAGAAATAAATTTAATGTGATGCATGATACAAATTTATACGTTCTTTCAGGAAATGTAAAAAAAACAAATGACCATCACAAGTAATATGAATTCATTGCTAATTGTTCCCTGTCTTTCTAAAGTTTTTTTTCTATGCATCACATTAAATTTATTTCTTTTTCAAAAACCCATGGCGGTCCCACAATAAAACTTACCAGATTTTTAACAGACAAATTTTGGCATCTTTTGGTATAAATAAAAAAGAAATTGAAAACCCCATATTTTTTAAATGACGATTTTTATTTTTCAAATTTGACAAAAATAGAGCAAAAATATTTTTTGTTAATTATAATATTTTTTAGTTTAAAATATGGTATTTTACGAACAATTTCTGATATTGAAAATTAAAATCGGATTATTAGAGTAGAAGTTATGAATTTTTTAATATAAAAGTACTAAAAAAATTCAAAGTGTCATATCTCCGCCATTTTTTTATTTTTTTCAAAAAATGTTTGGGGAACTTTTTTCATATCGCCTAAGGAGCATATACACAAAATATTAACCAAATCCCAATTAGTCTAGAAAATATCGGTGATGAGTTGACGTGGAGTTCACCTATTGCTTGATTTCAAAACAATTACTTAATAAATAATTTTTTGTTGAGATAAAACTCTTTAAAAATTTACTTTTATCCATTTACTTTTTTAATCCTATAATATGAAAAAGGGTATATTTTTTAAAATAAAAAATATCATTATATTAAAATTAAATTCGTTAAATCGTTAATTTTTATCAATGAAATTTTTCTTTTAGATTAAGCAATACACAAATTCTCAAATTGAATTGTTATTCATGTAAATAATAACAATAATTCAAAGTTTAAAACAATTTTTGCTATTACAATTTTATTAAAAATTAAGGTTATTTTATAATTCTAATTTTTATTGAAAACTGTTTAAAAACTCAATAACATAGAAAATTTTTAATGGAAATGTGTAAATAGTTACTTATTTCTTAAATGGGAAAATCCTAATTTAAATAATTGGTGCTTAAACACTTTTGTTATGATGCCCATTAATTTTTCTCACTCAGGTGTCGAAATCCGTTTAATATGTTGATAGTAGACTTTCAATTTGTATGCTTAACGTGACTATTTTATAAACAAAAAGTCATCTCAATCACGAATACGATCCTGAAGATTTTATAGTGGTATATTTTTATTCTTGAGGTTAATTTCTCTGAGAAATGTGGAGACAAATGTCAAAAGATTTTACCGGGAATTTCTCGGGAGTAAGTACCGGGAATTTCCCGGTAGTGACTCTCGGTAATTTCCCGGGACCGATTCCCGAGAACATTTTCACGTGGGATGTGCAATATGCAAAGACACTTTTTGTAAAAATATTGAAATTTTTTGTAATCTTCATCTTTATAAGATCCATAATTTTGAATTTTTTAAAACTGTCTTAAGATACACAATCAATTACCCAAAAAACTCCCTGAGTAACTAGTTTCAGGGAAATTGAATCAATTCTTAAAAAAATTTTTTAAAACTACTGTTACGGTGTGCATGATTTATTCAAAACCGTTAAAGCGATCAGCCTGAAATTTACAGGGTTTCTTTATAGATATAATAGCTAGTTCGTGAACGAAGAAATTTTAATTTGTACTGAAATTTATATTTTTCTGTCAAAAACCCAGTTTTTAAAAACCTAAAAATTTGAATGTTGGTGAAAATCATTTGCCATTTCTAGAAATTTTTTTTTGTCTCAAAACCATTTGTTCACGAACCAGATAACATAGTAAACTAACAAATTTTTTTCTACTTTTGATTTAAGTTGAGTTGTTCCCGTTTTATCGTGCACACCGCAAGCCACCTTAAAAAAAGTGTTTTGGTAAAGCAGATATAGTTTCCACAAAAGTTAATATTTTTTCAGTTTTAAAGTTGCAAAAATTTCATGACAACATGTACTATCAGGTACAGTTTACATTAATTTCATTAAAGTTTTAATAAACCCCTTAATTGGGGTTGAATACAGGTGACTGGGGAAAACCAGAAAATGGAAATTAATGAACAAATTAAAAGAAATTTATTCATGAACTATTACTTGTCGTAGAAAATTAATGCCGATTAACTTTCTTTGTAAAAAATTTTTGTTGCAATTAAAAAAGCATCGTTTTGGAAAAAGAATTAGAAAAGGAAGGCTATTGAAATTGAGGTTATATCCAATTTTAAAAAAATTAAGACAAAACCACATTTTCAATATAATTCCTTTCCTATCACCTAAAACTAAAAAAATTTCTTTTTAAATCAAAGTAGTATTTTGACTCTTAACATAGTTAAGAAGATTCCCTGTAAATATTAAGCCAAAAAAAATTTTTGTAAAAGTTATTAACAATTAAATTTTTTATTTTTGCTAAATTAACCAATTTTTTCTCGGGTTATAGTTGACGGATTTTAAAATTTAAATATGGGGTTTTTCGTCTTGAATTGCACTACACCCAGTGCAGAAATTGCCCCATTTGTCCCTATTTAAAGTAGGGCGTTGTGAGGGTACTGTCTAGAACATTCTGACTAGATAAGTCGAATTCGATTCTAATTGAACACTAAACAGTTTTTCTGAATAATTTTACTATTCACCTCTGGTGAGGGACTGGTTTTTAGTTTAAAGAGGCCCTAATGAAACCCTCAACAGAAATCGCGCATGCGTGATGAGACATTAAATGACGTGAAAATAATATAACCTAAAAATGTCAACTTGCTCGTCGTTCGTATTATAAACTGTTGTAAGCAACGTTAGCAATAATTTTGACAATAATGGATGATATAAGTGAAAAAATAAAAAGAAGACGTAATTAGGACAAAGGAGAACTAGAATTTGTCGAGACCTAAAAAAATTAAAACATTCTAATATCAATGAAAATTCCATTGATTTTTTGGAAGGTAAATATATGTTTCTAACTATTCGTATATATCAACACACTTTTTAATCAGTATTTAATTTATATACTGTAAATGAAGCAAATGTAATCTTACGTCAGATGAATCAAAAGATGTGATCAAACATCTCTCGACGTAAAAAAACATAATTTGCTCAATTTTAGTATTTTCGGTACAATCAGTAAATAAACTTTAAAATTAACCTCAAAGTTTACATAAATTTTAACTTATTCATTTTATCAATTTTTACTTTATTTTGTCCACTAAAGTTAAAGATAATTTTACAATTTTATTAAATCGCTAGAAAGTATAATGTTATATTATATAAAATGAATTGAATAAGGTTATATTAACTTTTGTATAAATTTATTGCAGATTCAAAAATTCCAAAATTTATAGGTATATTAAATTATATTGTTTATTAACATCTTTATACTAATTTTCTATAACTAAATTATTAAATAAAAAATAAAATTACTTCGACATAAGATAAATTTAATTTTTTTTAAACAATAAAAAACATTTATTTCAAACGTAAAAATCGAATCAAATTTAAAAAAACGTTAATTACATTTTTCAAGTAATAAATAATATTCTTCGTAATAATAAAATTGTTTATATGATTTTAATAAAAAATTTTATTGTTCAGTTTCATTAAAATTATTTTACAATGTATTATAGTGATGAAAATAGTTTTATTACATGAAAAATGTAAAAAATATTTTTATTCAAAGAAGTTAAGCTAATCACGCATGCGCGCACCGTCACCAGCCTTCTAGAACAACTGGCGGGTTCTATAAGGCAATAGCGAGGTTCTAGACAGGACCTTAGCTATTGCCTCGTCAGATCGTTCTGTTCAGAACCTGATGTTCCAAGCGTTACCGAATAAGACAGGCACCCACTAATTTGCCCCATCAGAACCCTATCAACAATAAGGCAAACTGGCTATTACCCTACTACTCCCCAAGTCCAATTTCTGCACGGGACTGAAACCTCCGCACTTTTAAAATGTTCCTTTTTCTGGTTTCAGTTTTGTCGTGTAAAAATTAAAAAATTAATTGAAAGTAAAAGTAGGGGAGAGTGGGTCAAACCGGACCCCCTAACGGTTTTTCGACTCTTGTGACTAAACGAATCAACCGATTTCATTTTTTGAGGGCTTGTTTGAAAGATCATTAAATTGCGCAACTTTTTCCCAGTGACACCTATACTTAATCTTTTATTGTTTAGTTGTTGTGTTAACTTTAAAAAATTTTGCACACGGTCCGGTTTGACCCACCCCCTGGGGTAAACCGGACCTCCCATGGGGCAAACCGGACCGTTTCGTTTTTAATTTAAAATATTGCATTCCCTGGCAAAAGTGATTTACTAAATATCTCCCCACGTGGGTATACATTTGGGAAACATTTGGTAAACGGCTTTATAAATCGGTTAATAGACAGAATTTGATGAAAAAAATTATTGGAAATTGAAAAAGAATAATCAGGATGAAAATGATATATTTTTTAGGATAAATTAACGTTAAATTAATGAGAAATTAATGTTTAACGAAGGAAATGTCAGTTTTAGTGTAGGATGTATGTGTGTGTAAGATCAATATTGGAATAACATGTTGATATGTCGCCGCGCATTCAGCGCGACAGATGGCGATGGCGACATTTGTCCATGGCTTTATATTACATGCTCCTTCATAATGAAAGCTATTTTTTATTTGTTGGTTAAGATAGACAAAATGAAAAAAAATTATATTTGAAAATTAAAACATAATTTCAACCCTCAAAAGAAATAATGCATGTTTTAGACCAATAAAAATAAAGTTTAAACTCCTCCCCCTTGCGGGTCTGGGACCCTGGAAATTCCCCGAGTTCAGGGATTTTTCGGGGACTTTCAGGGAATCGTGAATTAAATAAATTAAATGGTATAAAAGTACAAAGAGTAACACATAAATGGAAAGAGGAGATTCCAAAGAATATTTCTGTGTAATAATAATAATAATTTACAGTAATTGTAGTTGTTTAAATAATGTTTGAAAAAATAGACATTTTCAGGGAGTTTTGTATTGTCTCGGGGATTTGTAAATTTAATATATAAGAACAGTTAATTTATAAATAAAAGTACATGGAACTAAAAGGTAAGAATATAAAGAATATATTCCGACAGTGGATATAGTGAACGAGTTTAATGCATTGTCGCTAAGTATGCAAGTCATAATATATTATCTGTTACCTTGCGAATGTTGCGTGACTGCAGTGGTCATTTAGTAGAAAACATAACAATAGGTGTCAGTAGTTTGTGTTTCCAAATTTTAATATATTATCTTTTGAAGAGTGTGACACAGAATTTTTATTACTTCAATATTAATTAATTAATTATTATATTAATAGATTTATTTATTAAATAAATAAAATAAAAAATTTGTAAAAAATGTCAAGAAATTTTGACATTTTTTCAATTATTTATTTCCGTCATCAGAAACATATTTATTTAATACCGATCCGTGTCCACTCATCAGTTTCAGTCATTTTTAATACTGCAATAATACAGTAATTATTATTTAATACTACCGTATTTAATTAACACACAGCTGAAATATAGATGGTGGAAATGTACGAACATAGCAGCAGACAATGTTTACATTTTCCTTTTAAGGCCAAAGCAGAATAGATCTGTAACCGGAACCGCAATCGTAAGCGTAACCGAAAGAATGAGTTAAAGAATGATAGGTATATTGTTTATCCTTCTCTAACTCATTCTTACGCTTACGGTTACGATTGCAGGCAGGCAGGCTGCCTGCAGAGGTGTAACCGCAGCCTTAAGGCTATGTACAAGTCGCAAAATGTAAACAAACCAAGCACTAAAATCAGCTTTTTATACATCTTTTTCTCTCACAAAAATTACGACTAGAAAACTTTTTTTTTCAAAAAATGATAAATTAGAGTGTCAAAAGTTCCCAAAAAAATCATTTTTGAGTGTGATCAATAAATAGCAATTAGTAAAATAACTAATTCAAAGGACCTGTAAAATATCATTTTTGACGCGTCGCGAAAAATAAACTGTTTGACTATATCAACGGCACTGATTGGCTATTCATATAGAGAAATTCCTCAACTTCCAATCTTTTTACATATTCTCTATGACCATAGCCAATCAAAATTAGATAAACCTCTTGACGTTTCTGAGTATATTCAGGAACATCAAGAGGTTTATCTAATTTTGATTGGCTATGCTCATAGCGAATATTTAAAAAGATTGGACGTTGTGGAATTTCTCTATGGGAATAGCCAATCACAATAAGAGAAATTCTAAATATACTCAAAAACGTGGAGGTATACAAGCTCAAGAGCTTTGTGAGCTTTTTTTGAGACGCATGATTTCCCCCTAATCGTCAAGTAGTCGTCGAATCGTCAATTGATCGAATGCTCAAAACGTCGAATTGTCATTTGATCGAATGCTAAAAACGTCGAATCGTTCAAATGGTCGAATGCTTCAAAACGTCGAATTGGCTAAAAGTCGAATTTCAATTCCTCAAAAAAATGTTTTTTTAAATTCTTCGTAAAATCAAATATTTACAAAAGAATTAGAATTTTTTACAGGAATTAAATTATTTTATAATATTTAAAAAAAAATTACGAAACAAAAAAATGATATTAAAAACAATTATAATTTAATTTATTCGAAATATGTAATTCAATATTATTCTTTTATATATTAATAAAATTCTTTAAACGAATACAATTATTTACATAGATAATTCTTTAAAAGAATTTAATTTTGTTGATAAATAACAAAATTATTCCTGAAAATTCAATTTTTTTAGACATTTTAATAAAATACTTTGCAAAATTCAATTACATTCATAAACAACAATATTCATCATTTCAAGAATTTAATTATTTTCAAAAGTAATAAAATTCTTTGCAGAAATTCAATATTTTAAAAATTTTCTTTTTACATTTTATCAAGATTTCAATTAACAGAGTAAATATAATAAAATAATTCGTACCAAATCAATTGTTTAAAAAATTCTTCATAAAAGTTCCATTATTTCCAGAAGTAATAAAATTTTCGAAGGAATTCAATCAATTTTAATAAAATATCTCGAAGAAATTCAATTCTTTTCAGAAATACTAAAATTCTTAGTAATATTTTAATTACTTTCAAAAAGTTTTTTAAAAAATTACATTATTTTCATATATAACAAAAATTTCACAAGAATTCAATTATTTACAAAATAATTTGAATTAATTTTTATAAAAAAATGAATTATTTAAACATAGTTTAATAGTGTAGCATTCGAGAATCTCTCCTTTCATAAAAGAAAAAAAACCTATAAATAGAAAAATAATTTATTGAATAGAATGGAAGATAGGGTAAGTGTACCAATTGCCGAGGGTGTCCCATTTGTCGATGTTACCATGGTAATAACCAAAAAATATTGTCTAAAACGTCTCATTTGTTTGTGGATATAATATTAATAAATTTTTTTTACATTTATAATGCATAAGAAAATTAATATTTATCACTTTTTTCCATTTATAATGTGCTACAATGTTTAAATAAATTTCGAAGTTTGTTTACTCCACAATAGGAACCACCCTCGACAATTGGTACGTTTACCCTATTACATATTAGTACAATATTATTCAATTTATTTTAAATAACTGGATTTTTTGGGAAATTTATTGAAATAGCATAAACTGAAAATCAATCGAATGAGGAAAATTTTTGAAAATGTTTTTTAACTTAATCTCTTCTATATCTAATCAAATTCATAAAAAACTAAAATTTTATAACATTTGAAATTCAAACTTTTTGAAATTTATTTATATTTCTGAATATTATAAAAATTACTCTTATGATTGAAATAATTATAAAAGACATTTAAATAAACTTTCATTAAATAATTTCTAAGTAAAAATTTTATGATAGTTGAAAGTTATTTAAATTAAAGTTATATTTAAAATGAAATTATTGCCATAAATAAAAAAATTGATAATTTTCCATTAAAATTATTTATGATTTCTTATAGTGTATGAGGCAAAGAAAAAAAACCTATTTTTGATTATTGTAGTTACAATAGTAATAATTCATTTTCCAATTCATATTTTATATTTTTTAAGAGAAATCATTATTTTAAAAAACGTATGGAAAAAGTTACTCGAACAATTTGCTCAATCTTAAAATTTCACTAACTGTCAGTGTATATACTCTAATTGAAACCAGTTGAATATTTACTGCTTTTTTACATGTGGAAAGAATTGTCGCGATAATTATAATACTTTTTTCATTAACAGTTAAAAAGTGTTTATTCTAATTCTGTAATAAAAAAGTTTTTTCATAGTAAATAAATTAAAATCTTAAGTTGTACTTTTATCATATTTATTAAACAAATATTTTTTACTACTTTAAAAACTTTTAAAAATTAAACATTTATTGTTCCTTTGTTATTGTTTATAATTATGGCTTTGTTTGAAACGTCCTCCTTTTTCTTACCTGGAACAAAAAAAGTTTCAATATAACATGTTTAATGCATATTTTCTGAAAATTTACAGATTAGAAAAAATATAAAATGGGAAAACAGCACTCTCAATAAATTTAATAAAAGTTTTAGTAATATGCAGTTTACTTTTCTCTACCATGCTAAAAAATAAAAATTCAAAATGAAATTTAAAATTAAAATATAAAAGAACTTTTATTTAAACTTAATTTCAAATTATGGCTTAATTTAATAATTATTATAATATATGAGTGATATTTTTGATGTCTCAATTAGTTAAAAAAAACTCTTTAATAATTATTAGGGGAGAGTCAGTACGGTCGGCTCACTTTTTGACTTGTACCCATAAATTCCGTTCTAGGCCGAATTACACGTTTTCTGACATATGGTTGGAAAGATATTCTAAAGTGGAATGTTTCTTCTGTACATCAGAAAATATTTGGGCAAAAATTAGAAAAGTTATAAACATTTTAAAAAAATGTCGTTACGGTCGGATCAGGTCTTTACGGTCGGTTCACCGTAGAAAATCAATGTGAAATGAAGGAATATTACTAAAAATGTCCCGTAAATTACAGAAGAATGCTGAAATGCACTTGAAAATGGAAAAAGTAAATAAAAAAATTATATAAAAATTAATCTAAAAACATTCTCAGTAAGCGAAACGTTTACAATACGTTATCGAAAGAGATGTGAAATAAGACTTTTTAAAATGTTTTACGAACGTTTTTCGAACATGAATATTTTTTTTTCACTGTAAAATAACGTTCTTCACACATCTTTACCTTAAACAAATGAATTTCCGATGTCAGAACGCACCATAATTGTAAAATAATGCGTCCCAACATGCACGATATAAAGTGAGCCGACCGTAAGTTTCGCGTCGTTTTTATTTTTTTAGCACACAGACATAAACGCGCGATATAAAAACCAAATAACATACCAAAGTATTAAAGGACTCTCTAATGAATAAATTCCATCAATTTAATTTATTGTTTGCATCTTCCATTTTGTTTAATTAATCTTTTTCGACACTAAGTAAAAGTTTTGCTTAAAAAATTCACCACACATTTACGTTTTACGTTTGTACTGCTCGCGTACTTCATTGGAACTTAATGAAAGAGACATGAAAAGTTTGCTACCATTACTAAGAAGTATTTACATGCAATGGTAAATGGCACCAATTTGTTACAACTGAGAAACCTGAGGTGACCCAACCGTAAAGGTGTCGCGACCGTAGTGACTCTCCCCTAAATATTAAGACAATTTTATTTTAATAAAATAAAATAAGAACTTTTTTGAAAATAATTGCCTTTTTCAAGAAATTAATTTAATATAATATTAAAAATAATTGAATTATTGTAAAGAATTGTATAATAATTTTATTAAATAATTGATTTTTTCAAAATTATTTTAAAAATTCTATTCTAAATTAATTAAATTTATGTAGGTTTTAGTAGATAAACACGAAGTCTTTTTTTTAATGTTTCTCAAAACACAAAATATCTTTCCATTTTTTTGTAGAAATTCTGATAAGTCTCCAAGAGTGTTCACAATACAAATTGGATATTGTTGATGACGAAAAAATAAATAACGACACAGTTAAATATTCCATTCAAGAAGCCATGAAAAGTGAAAGAAAAAAAATAGAGGAAAAACAGTGACTGAAGAAGAAGAAGAAGAAAAAGAAGAAGAAGAAGAAGAAAAAGAAGAAGAAGAAGAAAAAGAAGAAGAAGAAGTCGAGGACAGTGAAGCACTTAGTGAAAATGAAGCAATCGACGAAGATGAATCGATTAACGAAATTGTTTAGGCAAATTATTAAAGCAAATTTTATTACAATTTATTACTTATACATTACAATAAAAATTCCATTAAAAAAATTATATGTATGATTATTGTTTTCATGTTATTCATAAAAAAGGGAGAAAAAAGTAGGTGCACTTTATTTTAAAGCAATTTAAAGGAGTAACCAACGTTATTATCTGGGTGATTCTCCAAAAAATCTCATTTTGCATTTAGTCAAGATTTTCTAAATAATTATGAACATTTGGGGAAATACCAAGTCATATTTCCTTATTTTATCACTTTTTTAAAATGCTCTGCAAGAAAAGTTGTAAAATTTTATTGTTTAATACTTTTTAAAAATATTTTACCACCTCAAAATCGATTTTCTAACCTGTCATCTAAGTGATTTCATTTTTTTTTCAATCCGTTAAAACAATTATTTAAAACATGAAAATAGGTACTTTAACATTTTTTCTAAAAGTTATGATATTTAAGAATAATTTTCTAAAATATGAATAAAATATGTCGTGTAGTTTTTTAAATATAGAAAATGAAATTTGTTATTCCTCTCACTCGTTGAATATTATCAAATATTTTTGCTGTGGGTAGAGATATTGATTAATTATTGTGATCAATATTTAAATTAACATCTCTAATATTAATTTCTTAAGTTACTTTTTTAAAAAAAATGTCATTATTTTGCGTTAAAAAAAATTGAAATTGAGACATAAGCAGAGATTCACAACCTAAAGCGTAATTCCTCTCACCCCTAATAATAAACATGATAGGGCATTCTAAGCTGGAGGAAAATTATTTGTCAATTAAATAAAATTAAAAAAAATATTGAAATTGTCATTCCTCTCACTTTTTTGAATAAAAATTAAAAATTGATATGATATTGTCGATTGTTTACAAACTGCCAGTGAAAAGTGAACCTAAAGTGTATGAAAACTAGTTTTTTTTCACACAATCGTTAAAAGAGATTTTTGATAACTGTAAGTATTTCAAAATCTATAAAATTTATAGATAATATTAATAAATTATAATTATTAAATAATTTTTTGTAAATAGAAAATTATATATAATAAAAAAAGCCGGCTTAATCTTAATTTATTGCACTAAAACTCATTTGTTTTTTACTAACTATTTTCAGAACATAAACTTTTCTTATTTCTTTCTTATTTATTTATTCATATTTGTTTTTCGTGTAAATTATATCACGCTATTTCTAACCCTTCTCCATGCTACACACTGTTGCATGCATTACTGACATTTTATCTACCGAGTGTTACAAATTGAATGACCCCTTTGTACCCTTTCAACTGTCACGTAATATATAAGATGACTTTCAATTTTGTAAAACTGAAATATTTTAATGAATTTAATAATTTTTACAGAATTTGTAGAAGAAAAGTTCTCTGAATTTCGTTATCAAAAAATGGATGGATCTTCTGAAGAAGAGTCCCAAAGCGAAATGGATATTTCTTCTGAAGAAGACTCCCACAGCGAAATGGATATTTCTTCTGAAGAAGAGTCCCCAAGCGAAATGGACATTTCTTCTAAAGAACATAACCAAATTGAAATGGGTACATCTTCTGAAGAAGATAACCAAGTTGTAATAGATACCTCTTCGTCTGAAGAAGAAAATGTTTTGGAAATTGATGAGGAAGAATCAGAAAACAATGTTAGTGCAGTTGAAACCGAAGAGGAAGGAGCCGCTGAAAATGATAATTCATTAGATGAAATGGATGAAGAAAATTCATTAAATGAAACAGACTCCAATCATGTTTGCGTCATCTTCTGAAAATAATTATGCTGACTACGAAAATATTAACAATGCGAATGATGACATTGATAATGATAATAACAATTATGAAGTGGATGATGATTATAGTGATGACAACAACGATTATGTTGATGACGCCGACGTTGATGACAACAATGTTGATGACGATGACGACGATGTTGATGATGACGATGTTGGTGATGATGACGTTGATGACGATGACGACGATGTTGATGATGACGACGACGAGGATGATAATGATGAAGATGATGATGACAATGATGAGAGACCAAGAAGCCCACTTTTCCAAGGCATTGGAAACAATATGAGAATGAATGTAGACCTCTAAAACGATATTAACCTAAAAGCAAAAGATGATCTTTTGTTTGCATTAGCTTTTAATGTAGCCCATAAACAAACCTACGAAAGTTTAATTGCGCATTTGCGTTGGACAAAGAATCATTATATATTATTCATTGTAACATACCAACTACAAAAGAACAATTGAGGCATTTTACGTGTAATGTCCTAAGTTGAAATTTCAACTTCTTGAAAAAAATTGCAACTCGGGGAATTTGTTGTTCTATCAAGTAGAAATGTGCCTCAAAAAATATTTTTGACTTTTTCGAAAATTTGAAGGGGGTAGAGGGGGGCCAATTTGACCAATTTTGCTAACACCGGCTACTTTGTGAATTTTTTCTGAACGTACTTTTAATGGGAAAAATTTTTCAGAATATGTTTCGGAAAGGTTTTTTCGTCCTCTTTTCAATGGTGAATTTTATTTTTTAATATTTTAAAAATGTATCCCAATTTTTGATAATTAATATTTAAATTTCAATTTCCCAAAAAAGGGTCCGTTTTATTTGAAAATAAATTATTGCAAACGAAAGTTGAGATTTTTTCTTATGCGTCTGTAAATTTTCAGAATGCCCTTTTTTTTGTTTTTGAGTTATTAAATTTCAAAGAATAAATTGCTGCGCGCAGCGTTGCGGTGGCACTGAGCCGCGTGGTACACAGCGTGATGCGGGGTGCCCGCGAGGCAGCGCGCAGCAATTTATTCTTTGAAATTTAATAACTCAAAAACAAAAAAAAGGGCATTCTGAAAATTTACAGACGCATAAGAAAAAATCTCAACTTTCGTTTGCAATAATTTATTTTCAAATAAAACGGACCCTTTTTTGGGAAATTGAAATTTAAATATTAATTATCAAAAATTGGGATACATTTTTAAAATATTAAAAAATAAAATTCACCATTGAAAAGAGGACGAAAAAACCTTTCCGAAACATATTCTGAAAAATTTTTCCCATTAAAAGTACGTTCAGAAAAAATTCACAAAGTAGCCGGTGTTAGCAAAATTGGTCAAATTGGCCCCCCTCTACCCCCTTCAAATTTTCGAAAAAGTCAAAAATATTTTTTGAGGCACATTTCTACTTGATAGAACAACAAATTCCCCGAGTTGCAATTTTTTTCAAGAAGTTGAAATTTCAACTTAGGACATTTCACGTAAAATGCCTCAATTGTGGAAAGTTCTGAACCGAGATAAATCCAATTTACAGTATTCAGTCTATTGCACATTATGCAAACAAAAAGTTGGCGATGGGAAACATCCAACAGAAGATGGTTTTTGCGGTAAATGTGGGCCCAATAAAACGAAGACATATATAGGAACTTTTATTTTTGTCAGACTTACTCCTTAATTACATGATTTGTTAAGAATACCAAATATAGCTAAATCTTTGCTATATAAGTATGATCGAGTAAAAATATATCCCGACAACAAAGAGGATATTTATGATGGCGATAAATAATAATAAATAATAAATAAATAAAATAATAAGATAAATAGATAAATAATATAATAATAATAAAATATAATATAATAATAGATAAATAATAATATTCACAAGAAGGACAATTCTTATCAGAAAAATATAATTTTTCCTTCACTTTGTGGGTAGATGGAGTATCATTAGCTAACTCATCGAATGCTTCTGCTTGTCCAATTATTTTGCAAATAAATGAATTGCCACCCTTTGCTCGTAGCAAGCATATGTTATTAGAAGAAGTTTATGTAGGAAATAAAAAGCCAGAAGTCACCTCTCTTTTCAGACCAATTATTCAGGAATTGAATGAATTGTATAATGAAGGTATTTCGTGGTCTCCTGAAGGTCCGCAAGGTCGTGAAGTGGTTAGTAAATTTGTAACATTGGCATTTACAGCCGATTCTGTTGCACAACCGGAAGTATTACGATCGTGTCCCACACAACTCTTACTTTGCTTGTCCAAAATGCTATGCGAAAGGAATGTGGGTGGATAATAAAATTATTTTTCCTTACAGTCAAATTGATTTGCGAACACACGATGAATTAAGGCTTCACATGGAGATTGCGGTACTATCAGAGGAACCAATTTTTGGTGTAAAGGGCTTTAGTCCTTTGGTGTTGTTGAGAGAGTTTGACTCTATTATAATATATTTACACAATAGGCTATACTGACAATATACACCCAGAGAAAAATATTATTTAAACCAAATATATTTTATTTGATTTAAGGGGACATTCCAATTCAAAACAGGCAAAAAGAAGGCTTTTTTAATAAATATTATTAAAATGACTATGATATTTATTTTAAAAATTTCTTTTGCATGTAATAAATATTTTATTTAAGAATTTGTAAGAAAAAAATTGTTCATTTTTATTTTAAAATGGCGGCGATATAAGCCATTTTCGAAAATGACCATTTTCGGTGGTAAGATCGATTCCAAACTTTCTAAAACAGATAAAACCAAGTGACATTCTCTTCATTAGATATTTCTTCAAGTGTGGAACCTCAAAAAAGTGAAATTTTCTTTTCCCCCCTTTTTAGAGTACTTTTTCCCCAAAATATGCAAACAAAAGGTGTTTTTATTCAGAATTTCTCTTATAAAAAAGAGAGATGGAAATTTTCCAGTTTTTGAAGTTCCACTTATAGGCATGATGACCCTGAATCAAAAACCGTTTAATTTTATAAAATCGCTTCAGAAGAACTCGAGATATCAGTCATACCAGATCAAAAAAGACATTTTGAGAAAACGCATGTAAAGTTTTTGTTCAAAAGTTTCAACATTTTTTTTAAATCATCGGATTTGCTTGAAAATCGTTACTTTTTTTTGTTTGTCTTTTGTAAAAAATGCAAATGAGAAAACATTTAAATCATTCGATTGCTTATCCGCATACAAAAACATCTTTGGACATGGCAAAGAGAAATAAATATTTATTTGCATCTTTAAAATAATTTAGTGGAAATAACTTAATGTTAATTTGTATCAAATATTCAATTATAAATCATGATAAAGTAGGGAAGAGTGGGGCGAAATGAGGTAGGCGGGTCACATAATTTTGTAAATTTTTTAGAAAAAATAATCAGGGTTGACAGGTTAGGAAAATCAGAGAAAACTTAGGGTAGTCAGGGATTTTTATAAAAAGTACTTCCACGAATTCTAATATTAGCTCTTTAATATTGTTTTCCATTTTTGACAAGAATTAATATTATAATATTATTCAAATATTCAAACGTTTTAACGTAATTATGCTGATAAATAACAAAATTCTTCACAAAAATCCAATTATTTTAAAGAAAATTGAGAAATTGTTTGCAAAATACAATTATCCCCCGAGTAACGATTTTCGAGCGATTTTAAAAAGATTTAAAATTTGTCTACCATTTTGCTTCCGCCATTCTTAATTTTTTAACTCTAATCAAAATAGGACTTCAAATTTGTATTATACGACCCCTGAAACGATTAAACAATTTCGTTCAATTGTTTCCTACTCTCTAAATCTGAATAAGTGAAATTTTCACTTTTTTATGTGTGAACTTGTTTACACTTATCAATAAGTGAAATCCGCACTTATGTATATGTTATATTATAAGAAATATTTAGGGTAATTATAAAACAAACAAACAGATCCCGGAAAAATTGTCCCCAAAAATTGTTTTCCCGCCTGTTGTCTAACTTCTAAATAGTTAGAGATATCTCGTTTGAATTTATCACGATAATTAGGGGAATTTGTGCTGATAAAGAATATTCTCGAATTTTACAAATAATTTTTTAAATAAATATTGAAAAACGTAAGGGCTCTCGCACAGCTCACTGCCTGCCTGCAGGTCGTAATGGTAACATATAAGAGTAAGAGAGTCAGAAAATTCAAATTTAAATTTTCTGACTCTCTTACACTTATGTGTTAGCATGACGACCTGCAGGCAGGCAGGCAGTAGAAGTGAGAGAGTACCTTAATTAAAAAATTTGGATATTGTATTTTTGGCGAAAGTGGGGGTTAATATGGCTGCGAGCACACAGACAAGTGGATCTGTGTGTCGGTGGTCAAGGAGGTGGTGGCGCCAATTCTCGGTAGTGGCCGCAACTGGAACTACGAAAATGTCTTCAACCTCAAATTACTTGACTTCCAATTGTAAATAAAAAAAATTTCCTTGCAGAATTATTGCAGAAATGAAGAGGACCGCTATTCAGTAAGTCTTCTTCTATCACCTCTCCAAATATGAACCAGAAATATTTTATCATCTCAAAATAAGACGGTGATACCAAACCGTTAAAAACCCCATTTTTCTGTATGTTTAAACAATTTTTTAAATTATTATTTATCAAAATTTTGCAAAATACCAAGAGGGCCGCTAGTCCCAAAGCATATTTAATCTATATTTATCATAAATTTCCTACTCGAAATATTCTTTTCTTTTTAAAATGAGACGTCGATCACGAATTCACTATTTTTTTTCTCCCGGATGCCCTTAAGAAAACTGGAACAAATTAAATTAATTTTTTGAAAATCGTGCCAAGGTAATTTAGGGTGGTTCTTAATTAGACTATGTTTCCAATTCTTTGGTCTCACTCCAAAAAATTTATCAAGGTATTTAAAAACTTTTAGTTTTTAAGAGGTTAGATTGCGATGTTCTTTGAAGGTGATTCATAATGAGAAATTGTTCACAAATAATGTAAAAAGAAAAAAATTGTAAATAGAATTCATGAAAAAGAAAGTGAAGATATCGATGGTAAAGTAATGAATCAGTAAACACTGCTTCACTACTTTAACTACTTTAACACACTTCATAATTTTTCCTACACGTTTTTTTAATTTAAATCATTGAAATGTTGAATTTAAACAATATATTATACTTAAATTGCAAACTATTCACAAAGATAATTTTTTCCATATATCTTTAGTAAGAATATAAGTGAGTTCATCCCAAGATATACTTTTTGATCTTCTACATTTAAGCTGCGGTTACACATCTGCAGGCAGCTTGCTTATCTGCAAGTTGTCATGGTAATATACAAAAATAAGAGAGTCAGTGATTTGAAAATTCTCTCTTAAGACCAAAGCACAATTGATTCGCGAAAGTCGTTCGCGAACGCAATGCATAGGTTAGAAAAGGACAGAGATATGGTAGTGTGCTTTTCTAACTCATGCTCTGCGTTCACGAACGACATTCGCGAAGCAGTTGTGCTTAGGTCTTTACTCCTGTTGCTCCTTCCTGCGTAGACAGGCAGCCTGCAGAAGACCAACGCAGAATAGATCTGTAACCGGAACCGCAATCGTAACCGTTAGCGTAAGAATGAGTTAGAGAAGGATAAACAATATACCTATCCTTCTTTAACTAATTCTTACGGTTACGCTTACGATTGCGGTTCCGGTTACAGATCTATTCTGCGTTGGCCTAGAGGTGTAACCGCAGCTTTATACGTTTTTGGAATATTATGGCCTTTTTCCAATATGTTCCTAACATTCTGCGTCTGCGTCGGTTGCTATGGCAACATATGCTAAAATTCACAAACAAACGCAGAGTTTGGGAACCAATTGGAGAAAGGCATTTAAAGGTGCTTGTATACTTTCCCGTTTTTGAGTAAACTCCGAGCTTCTCTAATTTTGATTGGTTTAAGACCATACATGGATTAACACCATAGTCTTAATGAAAGTCTAAAAATTTGAAAGTTGCATACTTTTCTATGGAAATAGCCAATCAAAATTAGTTAAATTCTGAATATATTGAAAAACGTGAAGGTATACAAGCGCCTCAACAGTAATAATAAATTTATTCTTAAACAATGACATATTGTGCCGCATGATTCGAATTGCAATGATTGAGGTTATGTTATGTATTTTTTACGAATGCACCATTGTAATATCAACAGATTACAATATACGTCTATTAGGCTGGAGTTCCATGACAGCGTTTTGTAACTAGGCCATAAGTGTAAATATAACAAACTTATATCTGCACCCTTGTAAAAATTTCGGACTAATTCCGGATTAAATACAGACAGATTAGTACGGATTAGTCCGAAAATTGTACTAAAAAGGTCCGAAAATGATCTGCGATAGTCTGATATCAATCCGAACGAAAACCTGAATCCGAAAACACTCCGGAGTAATCCTGAATGTCTACGAATTCAGTCCGTAATTAATCCACAAGAATTCGAATTTATTACAGGTGAAGAATTCTTCTAAAATAAGTACGGAATTATCCGATATCAATATGTAAAGAATACGGAATCAGTCCGCAACAATCCGAGTTTAATCTAGTTAAAAAAACTTAATCCGCAAAATGTCCGGAGCAATCTGAACTCTGTAAGCAAGAAATCCGGTATTAGTCCGCAACAATTTGAAACTAAGTGTGGCAAAATCCTTTTCAGAAAGAAGTACGAAACAATCCGAAAACTGTATGATAAGAATCCGAAAATTGTCTGCAACAATCCGGATTTAATCCAACTAAAAGGTATAATCCGAAACAAATACGAAATATTCCAAAATCAATATGTAAGGAATAGGAATTCAGTCCGCAATAATACGAATTTAATCCAGTTAAAAGAATTTTAATCCGAAACAAGTATGGAACAATCCAAAATCTGTATGCAAAGAATCCGGCAATAGTCAGCGTCAATCCGAATAATATCCGATCAAAACACCCCAGTCCGAAAATAAGTCTTATTATTATAAGATTTGGTAAATATGTACAATCCACAGACAGTTCAAACAATCCATATTCAATCCAATTCAAAGACTTAATCAGGAATGATTTTGGTATAATATTGAATTTGTATATTAAAAACAATTTGTATAAAATGCAGATAAATTCAAACTATAATTATAATTTCGTGTGACAAAAACCTGACCAAAACCAGATTAATTTCGGATTTAATAATTTCACATTTGCAAGTTGCGTATTATCAGACTAACTTCGGACTAGATCGAACTAATTCCGGATTCACTGGTTTTACACAAACCGCATTGAGTTTGAATTTATCCGGACAAATTCCGAGCGACAAAAACCTGTCCATAAGCAGTCTGTTTCGGATTAGCTGCGGATTCACTGGTTAAACCAACCGGATTACTTCTGTATTTACTAGTTGCATATGATCTGACTATAACTGCAGACTAAACCGGACTAATTACGGATTCAATAGTTATAAAAAACGGTTTTGATTTCAAACTTAATTCATGGTAAAAAAACTCCGCAATAAACCGTACTGATGCGGACAAATTCCGGATTAGTCTGAAATCGGTCCCACTTTTTATTCAGGGTATTTACTTACGGTAAATAAAATATTTTATTCTGCAGTCAGTTTGTTTTTATAAATTTACTAGTAGGTATTATTAGTTATCTTGTTTCAATATTAAAATTATCACTGATGTGTTAGTTTCTTGTCATTTCTTTTTGTGGCACTTCATAAATTCTATTATGAATTTGAACTTCCATGCGAGCGTGGTATAGTGGTTAGTGTATTCGATTTCGGTGCGTTATAATGTTAGATAGGTGTAGGTTCGAATCCCCAAGCGTTAGAAATTTTAAGTTAATGTAAATAAAATTGCGACAGGTAAATCGAAAAATATGATGAATGTAGCATAAAGTAATAATAATTAATATGTAAAACTTATATAATTTTTTTTTATTAACATTCACTAAATTGTCCGGACTAACTTTTGACTGTTTCGGACTAATTCCGGATTCACTAGTTAAAATTAACTGATTAATTTCGGACTTCATCGGACCAACTCCGATTTCACTAGTTGTTCACAAACCGTATAGAATTCGGATTTTTCCGGATTAATTGCGGATGACAAAAACCTGACCATAAACCGCATTGTTTCGGACAAATTTCGGATTAGTCCGAAATCTGTCCGGTTCTTTAACCAGGGCATCTTTTTCACACTCACAGCCTGGTTACGAAACAACGCAAAATAGGCCATGGGACTTCACCGCTATCTACATAGCTAATATAAAGTAAGAAACGCGCACACAAACGCGAAAAATCACAATGTATTTTTCTTGCGCTTACGTATTGCGGTTTTCAAATTTTCTTATGATATAAGTATAGAGGCAACTTGAGAAAGATAGAAATATGTGATGGTCCACGACTAAACGTGCCTTAGGGTCAGGTCAGACCTCCGCATGCAAAACTTATGCATGCAGGTTGCCATGGTAGCGTTCAAGAGTGAGAGAGATAGGAAATTATTCTATCTCTGTCACTCTTGAATGCTACTATGGCAACCTACATGCGAAGGTCTGAACGCTTCTTTAGCTCCCAAAAAACTAATTTTGAGTTATTAATAGCACTCTATAGATTTTGAGTTCCTCTTTCACGTGCAAAAGTCAAAAAACTTTTTACTTATTGATTTTTTTGTTATATTAGTTCAAACATGAGCATAATTAAAACAAGATGCGTGGTTACTCACATTTATCAGAAAAGCAGCCCTACCACGCACTATACATTGACTTTGACCAATGTAAGGAAGAAAGTTTCAATTGCAATTGAAAGTCTCCATCAATCAGGAAGGTTCAGCTTCTAAGGGGCTTTCTACAACAGCTTTTTTTTATCGACAAGAGCAAAATGCACCATGTAAAATAGTGTGAAAACGTTGCGCGCGCAACGTTTTTACACTGATTTCGATGAAAAAAAAGCTGTTGTAGAAGCAGCCTAATACGTTTCCCATAGAATTCATATTTGGGAGCTAAGGCACTTTTTGTCGTGGACCGTCACATACATACGTATGCAGCGTTTTCCGTTACGTTTTAAGGCCAACGCAGAATAGAATCTTCAACCGGAACTCCAATCGCAAGCATACCGTAAGAATGAGTTAAAGAAGGATAGGTATATTGTTTATCCTTGTTTAACTCATTCTTATGGTTACGCTTACGATTGCGGTTCCGGTTAAAGATTCTATTCTGCATTGGCCTTTAGAACTAGGCCATAAGTGCAAATATAGCAAACATATGTCTTCATCTCTCTCACAGGCATGACCTAGTTTCAAAACGCAAAGGAAAACGCTGCCATGTGACTGCACTCTCATAAGGGTGCAATCCTATGTGAGCAGAATACGTCAACCGAAAGCATAAAAACATGATACTAAGAAAAACAAGAACAACAATATCTACCTATCTCTTTTGCACTTATGATTTTCTGCTTTCGGTAGACGTATTCTGCTCACATGGGATCACACTCTCATATTTTAAAGTGAAATAATTTGAAATTCCTTTAAAATATTATTTGATTCTTGATTCTCAAGAAGAGAATACATTGCACTGAAGATTTCCAGAAACTCGAGAGAACCTTGTTCAGCGAGGTTAGAAACATTGATAATCTGTTTATGTGGACTTTTGAACATCCGCACAATTTCCCGTAAACATCGCTACTCAATGTTTCTAAAGGCCAACGCAGAATAGATCTGTAACCGGAACCGCAATTGTAACCGTAAGCGTAAGAATGAGTTAGAGAAGGGTAAACAATATACCTATCCTTCTTTAACTCATTCTTACGGTTACGCTTACGATCGAGGGGAAATTCACTTGAGAAGTCAGAAATCGCTAGTAGCAGTCGTTGTAAGATTCTCATATTGATTTTTAAAACTTCTTGAGATTTCTACTCGACTACCTGCGATTTCTAGGGACTGCCGGTGACTGCTTACATACTCGCGCGCAATATATCGAAATGTAGTTTCGGATGAGCATGAGCTAGGTAAAAATCGGTTTTTAGAAATCACAAAAAAATTTACATTTAAATAAATTATGTTTGTTGATTTTAATTTTTCATAATTTATTGAATATTAATTGTCATTAGAAAAAACGTTAAGAATTTAATTAATAAAAATTATTTGCTACATAAAAAATTTGCTGCTCTTTTAAATAAATTTGAAATTAAGATTTAAAAAAAGATTAATATACATGAATTTTTTCAATATTAAAAATATTAAAAAATGTTGTTATTTCTCAAAATCAAAGGTGTTATATTTTTACAAACAAAATTGTTTTTATACATTTTCTAAACAGTCTATCTAAAATTGTGATAATAAGAGATTGTAAAAGTACTGATTATTTCTTTATTTATGTTTATCGAGAAAAGTAATGGATTTAAATATATGCAACGTTCTTTCTTTAATGAAATTTATTATAAAAATATTTTTAATTTTTTTCCACTTACGATTGATTAATACTTCATTGTAAACATAAAACATAATAACCTTTAACGAAAACACGAGATCATTTGTCAATAAACACTTCGGGGACACTCGGGCTCATACGGCAGTTATCGGCTGACGAGCCAACTGCTCTGTGAGTATAGACTTCGGTTGAGACTCCCTACGATTTGTCCTGTGACTCCCTACGATTTCGATTGAGAATCCCAATGATTTCTATAGACTGCTAAAATTTCTTGAATATTTTCTGACTTCGAAAACAAGGAAATCGTGATTTCTTAAGTGAATTTCCCCTCGCTTACGATTGCGGTTCCGGTTACAGATCTATTCTGCGTTGGCCTTAACCACGCTGAACGATGACCTGTCGAGTTTTAGTAGATCTTCGGTGCTGTGTGGGTGTAGGTTACATGAACAGGCGTACTCAGAATTTGTTTACTTGCTTGCGTCTATGTATGAAATAGTTGCAAACAAGCGTTCTTAACTTCAAAAACAAACATTTTAGCATATTTTAAAGTTCCACTAAAATACAAAATGTAGCATTTCTGATTGGTTCAAATTATGCTTACGTTTGAACATATATTTGACTTTTGTACGTGAAAGAGGAACTCAAAATATATAGAATGAGGATTGTCACATATGTAGATAGAAAGTGTTTAAAATCTAATTAAACTGCAAAACATTGAAAAAAATTCAACATTTTTCTCTTGTACACCCTGATGCTTTAATGCCTTCCTTCCGGTTTTGACGGCTTTTTAAAAAGTCGTGACACGTCTATCAAAATTTTGTTAATTAGTGACATTCAAGTTTGTTCATACGTCATAAACTAACAACATTTTTATAGATATTCCACAACTTTTTAAAATGCCGTCAAAACCGGAAGGAAGGCATTGAAGCATCAGGGTGTATAAGGCCAACGCAGAATAAATTCACGAACGAGATGAAAGAGATATAAAAGGACACAAATTTACATATATCTGTCCTTTTCTAACTCATGTTTTGTGTAGAATCGCGAACGTGTTCCAAAAAAGATATTAGCCACTGGTCACTCACGTTACGAAATATACTTTCTCTAAACTAAAGCTTAAAGGAGCATTCAGACCTCTGCAGAATGTCTGCCTGCGCAGCTAGAAGCAATAAGAGTAAGCTGCCGTCCTTTTTAAAAAAGGCACTATCTACATTTTTTAAGAAAAATGAGTTTTTTATATGGCTGGATTCGTTACAAAATTCAAAAATTATCTGTGGAATCGAAAATTATAAATTTTAATTAGTTAAAATGTAAATTAGATTTTAATTGTAAAAATTAGCTAATTATCCATTTTTATTGTAGATAGTGAAGCTTTTAAAAGGAAAACATCTCCATCTGATTGTAAAATACTGATTTTTTAGCCGCCAAAAATGTGCACTATGTACATAGGCCGCCGCCATATGTATTTCCTTTAATTTTTAGTTTAAAATTTTGCACTATCTACTGTTTTGCATATTATTATTTAAAATTATAAATTTATTTTTGCACCAATGAAAAGAGCGGGTCCGATTTAGTTAAGAACAATAGGTTGATTTTATTAAATTAAATTTTATTTTTGTTAAGAGATATAAATGCAAACGCGTTTAGTTAAATATCTCGGTTCGAGTTAAAATGTAGATAGTGCCTTTTTTAAAAAGGACGGCAGTAAGGGAGAAGGTGTAATAAATTTGAATTTATTACTCTTATACATTATTATGGCAACCTGCAGACAGACAGACAGGCTGCAGAAGTCTGAACGCTCCATTATTGGACTGGCATTCTAACAATATTTCGACGGGGGACGTCGATATACTAAGGGTAGAGTCCCATGGCAGCGTTTTGCGTTGCGTTTTATAACTAGGCTATGAGTGCAAATAGATCAACCATAGATCACAGATCTCTCTCACACTCATGGCCTAGTTACGAAACGCAACGCAAAACGCTACCATGGGACTCCAGCCTAACCACAATAGCTTCGCGAAAGTCGTTTGCGAACGCAAAGCATTGATTAAAAAAGGACAGAGATATATTTGTGTCCTTCTTTATCTCATGCGTCACGTTCGCGAATGATTTTCGCGAAGCTATTGTGCGTTGACATGACTTAAACGCTGTCATGTAGGGTGACCAGACGTTCTCCCTTTTAGTGACTGTCCTCTGAAAATAAAGTGTCCTCCAAAAATACCCAAATGCCCTCTTTTATCTTTTTATGTAGCTATCCTATTCTTGACACTTTCCGTATGTTTATATGTTCATTGCTTTTTTTTATTAGAACCAACCAATAAAAGCGTTCTATCTAATTCCTAAATTGATTAATATACATTGTTTCAGAAAATGAGAACCTTTTTTTTTGCTTATTTCGACACTCGCAGACACCTGTTCTCCGAAATTATTTCTAGAATCTGGTCACCCTATGTCATGGGACTTCACCCTTAAGCTGTATCTACATAACTCAGAAAAAGTAAGAAACGCGAGAAAGATGCATGGTAATTTTTCGCGTTCGTATAGTGCGTTTTTCATTTTTTCTTTGATATGTAGAAGTAACTTAAGGCCTTTCTGCAATAGGTTCACAAAACTCTGCGTTTGTCTGCGAATGAATGCGTTGCGTTGATTTTAGCATATGTTGCCATAGCAACCGACGCAGACGCAGAGCTTTAGGAACATATTGCCTTTAGAGGTAACTCACTGACTAGCGCAAAATGCAGCGTTCGAACGCAGGCATACATAGAGAGAAAAATCAAGTGTTTGTAGTATGAACAGTTAACCTTATTTCGTAAATGGCAGAGAAGCAGGCGCAATGCGCCTACATCATAGGGTTTCGTGGCCTAAAATGACAAAAATGATGTTAATGATAATGAATGGATAAAAAACAACCATTACCATAGTAAGGGTTACCATGGCATCGGTTTGTTATGGTAAACATCAACATAGTAATGGCTTCCAAGACAACGGCTATTATGACAAACATTAACATAGCAACGGTTGCTATGACAACGCTTGCTATGGCAACGGTTGATATGGCAACGTTGCCATAGTAACCGTTGCTATGATAACGGTTGCCATGGCAACCGTTGATTTGGCAACGCTGCCAAAAACTACGGACGGACACCGGAGTCTCGCTATAAGGGTTTTGGCCCTTGGCCACTAAACCCTAAAAAGCACCCTCGCAATAGGCGTAACATTTGTGCGGTATGTGTATCAATTTCTACGTTATCAGCATAAAAGATATAGATATCCCGGTAAGAAAGCTTATTGACACTCATCTGTAAAAGTTTAATTTACAAAAATAATTTTGAAACAAATTATCGTAAATTGACATGCAGAACATGAATTTACTTTGACTGGGACAAAAAAATCCTTTTTTATTGTGGAATGACTTTTGAAAACAGGTGTGAAGGCGATTCGTTTGGTTTACAAATCGAAGTGTAAATGCACCCTAATGAGGGGCTTTCTACGGGACGCATGATTTTCCCCTAATCGCCAAGTGGTCGAATGTTCAAATGGTTGAATGTTCAAATGGTTGAATGTTCAAATGGTCGAATGTTCAAAACGTCGAATCGTCAAATGGTCGAATGCTAAAAACGTCGATTTCTCAAATGATCGAATGCTAAAAACATCGAATCAGCAAATGGTCGAATGTTCAAAACGTCGAATGGGCATTTCGTCGAATGCTCAAAACGTAGAATCGTCAAAAAGTCGAAAAATTTGCTTGGTTTAAGTTAATGTTAACTTACATCAAACAAATTTTTCGACTTTTTGACGGTTCGACGTTTTGAGCATTCTACCGTTTGACGATTCGACGTTATGAGCATTCGACGAAATGACGATTCGACGTTTTGAACATTCGACCATTTGCTGATTCGATGTTTTTAGAATTCGATTATTTGACGATTCGATGTGTTTAGCATTCGATTATTTGAGAATTCGACGTTTTTAGCATTCGACCATTTGACGATTCGACGTTTTGAACATTCGACCATTTGACGGTTCGATGTTTTTAGCATTCGACTTGTTGACAATTCGACGTTTTAAGCATTCGATCAAATGACGAGTCGGCGATTTGATATTCGACCATTTGAACATTCGACCACTTGGTGATTAGAGGAAAATCATGCGTCTCCTTTCTACGACAGCTTTTTTTTCATCGAAATCAGTGTGAAAACGTTGCGCGCGCAACTATTTTGCATGGTGCATTTTGCACTTGTCGATGAAAAAAGCTGTTGTAGAAGGCTGCTTCTACAACAGCTTTTTTTCATCGAAATCAGCTTAAAAACGTTGCGCGCGCAACGTTTTCACACTATTTTACATGGTGCATTTTGCTCTTGTCGATAAAAAAAAGCTGTTGTAGAAAGCCCCGAAAGCCCCTGACAACACATGGGCGCACTTAAGCCCAACGCAGAATAAAACAGTAACGTGAACGTAAGCATGTGATAGAAAAGGACAAACATACTTCTGTCCTTTTCTATCTCATGCTTGCGTTCCGTTCCCGTTTTATTTTGCTCAGGGCTTTACACGTCTGGTGGCTGCCCACAGGCAGAAGTGTGTTAGAGCGCGGTCCCATGGTGGTAGATTAGTAGAATAGTGGAACAGTTTTGACCAATCAGATGACTGGATTTTTTAACACTTATTTTGATAGGTCAAATCTATTACACTACTCCACTATTCTACCAGGGTGGGACTGCACTCTTAGTGGCTTAATAAAAGGAAAATGTAAACATTGTTTGCTGCTATGTTCGTACATTTTCACCATCTATATTTCAGCTGTGTGTTAAATAAATACAGTAGTATTAAATAATAATTACTGTATTATTGCAGTATTAAAAATGACTGAAACTGATGAGTGGACACGGATCGGTATTAAATAAATATGTTTCTGATGACGGAAATAAATAATTGAAAAAATGTCAAAATTTCTTGACATTTTTTATAAATTTTTTTTTAGTTTATTTATTCAATAAATAAATCTATTAATATAATAATTAATTAATTAATATTGAAGTAATAAATATTCTGTGTCACACTCTTCAAAAGATATTATGTTAAAATTTGGAAACACAAACTACTGACACCTATTGTTATGTTTTCTACTAAATGACCACTGCAGTGACGCAACATTCGCAAGGTAACAGATAATAGAATTATGACTTGCATACTTTCATTAGGAAGGAGCATGTAATATAAAGCCAAGGGCAAATGTCACCATCGCCATCTGTCACGCAAAATGCGCGGCGACATTTCAACAGTTTATTCCAATATTGATCTTACACACACATACATCCTACATTAAAACTGACATTTCCTACGTTAAACATTAATTTCTCATGATTTAACGTTAATTTATCCTATAAAATATATCATTTTCCTCCTGATTATTCCTTTTCAATTTCCAATCATTTTTTCATCAAATTCTGTCTATTAACAGACTTATAAAGCCGCTTACCAAATGTTTCCCAAATGTATACCCACGCACAGTGGGAAAGAATGCAGGTTGCTGGACAAAATTCTGCTGACAACTTAAATCTTAACGAATTTAAGAAATTTTTTTTTGAAATCTTCAGAAGGGTTTGCGCTATAAGCCGTGACTGTCTTTTTTCTATTATATGCAACATCACCTTAAAAAATAATTTACATACTATTCAAAATCATTCTTGAATGATTAACTACATCTAAAAATGTACATAAAGAGCTTTTTTAGGTCACTTATGATAATTTTTATGACTCCTTTTTAAAATTTCAAAAAGAAAACACAAAATGGCGATAGAAATGTAAAAGAAAGCTTATTTCTTCATAGACTATTGTTTCATAAAAACAATATAAAAAATATTTATAAAAACAATATAAAAAAGATTTTGTAACCTTACCTCAAAAAATCGTTTTAAATTGTATTTAAAAGGATTTATGATTGATTGATTTTTTTTTGAGTCGCAAATTTGAAATATCAATAAAATGAATAAAATTCAAAAGGGTAACAGAAGGCACAAAGCTGAAATCATTTATTTTTATTATATTTTAACATAACTGTTCACAAAAGAAGATTTTCAGCCTGATCGGATAATGGTGTTCTACATTCTGTATCCTTTAATCTCAAGGAGCTAATTAGGGAATCTGAACCCACAAGAAGATGGTGCATAATATCTTTGTTTGTGGCTTTTCTATTACTCATTCGACTGTTATTGCTTCGAGCTTTTCTAAACACCTTATTATTTGCTTCTTGGGGTTCTTCGCTTAGCCAACCAAAAGGAACATTGAATGTTTGAATAATTTTACTTCCATGAGTGAGTAATTTATGGACAGATGGTGGTATCTTGTACCAACTATAATGCTCTATGCACATTTTCTCCGTATCAATACAGTAGTTTTCAAATTTACCACAATCGATCATTTTTCCACTCGACAAAGCTTGCATGATATTATGAAATCGTTGTATTTATTCTTTGTTGAGTCTAGTAACTTCAGATACGTTTTCAGCATTGGCTAAAAAGAAACGAGCAACATTACCCGTATTTGTTGTTCCACTTCCTTGCTTAACAACATTTACTGAAAGCGACAATCTATCTTTTAACAACACCTGAATAAATTTCTTTCTTTGTTTATTCAGTTCTTTGTCTTCGGGTAAACTTACCGTAGGTTTTTTAAAATCCATATTGTACGCAATATAGAGTAAATATTCCATAATTCGAAACCAGCAGTGAAGAATGGATAGACCAAATGTGTAATTTTCAACTTTGTAGTTACGATTCTTTACGTGAGACAAACTGTTAACAAATTTGGGTCTAACTCTCAAATATTACAACAATTTGAAGCTTTTTTAATCAGTAAAAAGTTGCTCACTTTCCCGTCAATCATGGTACAGTGGGCATTAAAACCTACTTCAAATTCCATATTATTTAAATGAAACTTGTAACTCTTATTCTCCTTGAGAATGTTGTTGTAATGAGTGTATTTTTCTTCCACATGATCCTTAGTTTCTTTCACGAACTCAAATTCGATTGGCCGACAAAAATGAACGGAATTTATTGGTGTTTCATTAGTCTAAATAGCTACATCTTGTGCGTAAAGTTTGAGGGGAACAAAAGAAATTATAAAAACTGAGGCATCACTGGGATAATCAATACAATTATTAATAGTGACATTGCTGCATTGGTTACCATCTCCAACAATGGCACGATTATTGCTGTTATTACGACCTACATCATCGTCATCACCTTCACCATCATCATCCTTATCTGTATTCTGCGAGAACCATCTTTGCCTAGTTGTTTGCAGCCCTGAAGCACCATCCATTCCCCATTTTCCAATCAGCGTTAGTTTTTTATTCTCTACAGATTTTAACGTACTGTCATCTAAGGATAGCAGTATTCTTTCTGTGGTATGAACATGCAATGAAATGAAGTTAACGCTAGCTCCTGTTTCTGTAATCTGAATATTTTCAGGGTAACAATCAGTCTTCGCTTTCAAAGTATCACTATACGGTGGATACATCTTACTTCCATGAATTTTTGTATTATGTTTTCTTAATATTTCATACTTTTCTTTTGAAAGACTTATGTCAACATACATGGCCAAACATTTGTTTCTAGTGCTCTAATTAATAACTCCAATATTATCATTTATACTTTGGTTAATCTCAGACCTTTGATTTTTCGCCCTATTGCGTTTACTAGCATTTTAGGAGAACATTTGTCAAATGTCTCATCTAGACGTCTTATTTTAGTCATTTCAGATCCTTCTTCATATGACACTCGAGGACAGCCTGAACGAACAACCACTTTTGTTAAGGCAGGAGTTCTTTTTGTATTCTTGCTTAAATTTTTCGATATTGTTTTCAGTTCAATTGAAAATTCCTTCTTTAAGAAAGTTGGATATTTATCAATAAATTTTTGTTTTGGCTGCTTTACAGTTTCCTATTTTTTAACCTTGTTATTTTTCCTCAAACATGCTGTTATTATGATTTTTTTGTTCTTCATGACTCTTTGTTTTTTTACTAACTCAAATTCCATTGGCCGAAATAAAAGAAAAAATATATATCTTATTTTTTTCAGAATTGACGATTGTGTTACTTAGGATAAGCATCTATATTCACAGTGATTCGTAACGATTGTCATTTTTAAAAAAGTAATGTTTGTTTTTTCATTACAGACCTAAATGTCAACATAAGTCTTTGAATAAATTGATAATTGTAGTAACAAATTCATCTTAATCTACTGTCATACTCGTTCAAAGCATCATCGATCTAAAAGTTATTTGTTTATTGTTTGAATGCCTAAGAATACTATTTTTTTAAATAAAAAGTTGAAAACATATTTTCAATACTTTTGTTATAATGAGGGTTTTCACAACAAGTTACTTGAACTTGTGTAATATTTTATGGAATTATTAAAAGAAAAAAAAGGCAAGAAAGGTAAAATAGATGTACTTATTGATAGTATAAGAATCTCAGATAATACTTTGTTAGAGGAAGAACTGATTATCATAAAAGAAAAATTGATTTTTTCGTTTTTGACACAATATAATAAAAAATAGGAAACTGTAAAGCAGCCAAAACAAAAATTTATTGATAAATATCAATATATATATATATTGAACTGAAAACAATATCGAAAAATTTAAGCAAGAATACAAAAAGAACTCCTGCCTTAACAAAAGTGGTTGTTCGTTCAGGCCGTCCTCGAGTGTCATATGAAGAAGGATCTGAAATGACTAAAATAAGACGTCTAGATGAGACATTTGACAAATGTTCTCCTAAAATGCTAGTAAACGCAATAGGGCGAAAAATCAAAGGTCTGAGATTAACCAAAGTGTAAATGATAATATTGGAGTTATTAATTAGAGCACTGGAAACAAATGTTTGGCCATGTATGTTGACATAAGTCTTTCAAAAGAAAAGTATGAAATATTAAGAAAACATAATACAAAAATTCATGGAAGTAAGATGTATCCACCGTATAGTGATACTTTGAAAGCGAAGACTGATTGTTACCCTGAAAATATTCAGATTACATTAACAGGAGCTAGCGTTAACTTCATTTCATTGCATGTTCATACCACAGAAAGAATACTGCTCCCCTTAGATGACAGTACGTTAAAATCTGTAGAGAATAAAAAAATAACGCTGATTGGAAAATGGGGAATGGATGGTGCTTCAGGGCTGCAAACAACTAGGCAAAGATGGTTCTCGCAGAATACAGATAAGGATGATGATGGTGAAGGTGATGACGATGATGTTAATGATGATGATGGTGATGACGATGATGTAGGTCGTAATAACAGCAATAATCATGCCATTGTTGGAGATGGTAACCAATGCAGCAATGTCACTATTAATAATTGTATTGATTATCCCAGTGATGCCTCAGTTTTTATAATTTCTTTTGTTCCCCTCAAACTTTACGCACAAGATGTAGCTATTTAGACTAATGAAACACCAATAAATTCCGTTCATTTTTGTCGGCCAATCGAATTTGAGTTCGTGAAAGAAACTAAGGATCATGTGGAAGAAAAATACACTCATTACAACAACATTTTCAAGGAGAATAAGAGTTACAATTTTCATTTAAATAATATGGAATTTGAAGTAGGTTTTAATGTCCACTGTACCATGATTGACGGGAAAGTGAGCAACTTTTTACTGATTAAAAAGCATCAAATTGTTGTAATATTTGTGGAGTTAGACCCAAATTCGTTAACAGTTTGTCTCACGTAAAGAACCCCAAGAAGCAAATAATAAGGTGTTTAGAAAAGCTCGAAGCAATAACAGTCGCATGAGTAGTGATGCATTACGAGCGAATATCGTCTCGTGAGAACGAGAATCTCGCGAAAAATACATTAAAAACAATTGAATGTTATAGTTTCATCTCTTTCTTTTTATGAAAGGACAGAGTCTCGTTATGCATCATTACGCATGAGTAATAGAAAAGCCACAAATAAAGATATTATGCACCATCTTCTTGTGGGTTCAGATTCCCTAATTAGCTCCTTGAGATTAAAGGATACAAAATGTAAAACACCATTATCCGATCAGGCTGAAAATCTTCTTTTGTGAACAGTTATGTTAAAATATATTAAAAATCAATGATTGCAGCTTTGTGCCTTTTGTTACCTTTTTAAATTTTATTCATTTTATTGATATTTCAAATTTGCGACTCAAAAAAAAATCAATCAATCACAAATCCTTTTAAATACAATTTAAAACGATTTTTTGAGGTTATGTTACAAAATCTTTTTTATATTGTTTTTATAAATATTTTTTATAAATTCAGGCGCATAATAAAAACCTTTCAGAATAAATAGTTACTCGAAGTGCTTCTAGATTCCCAGTCTATGAAGAAATAAGCTTTCTTTTACATTTTGTATCGCCATTTTGGGTTTTCTTTTAGAAATTTTAAAATGGCGTCATAAAAATTATTATAAGCGACCTAAAAAAAGCTCTCTATGTTCCTTTTTAGATGTAGGTAATCATTCAAGAATGATTTTGAATAGTATGAAAATTATTTTTGAAGGTTATGTTGCATATAATAAAAAGTGGCAGTCACGGCTTATAGCGCAAACCCCTCTGAAGATTTCAGAAAAAAATTTCTTAAATTCGTTAAGAATTAAATTGTCAGCAGAATTTTGTCCAGAAACCTGCATTTTTTCCCACTGTGCCACGTGGAGAGACATTTGGTAAATCCCTTTTGCCAGGGTTTACATAGTCTTCAATAATAAACAACATAAAGAATCATGCAAACAATGGTTGTAGTATGAAAATAATAATTCGGGATTGAATTTTAATTAAATAAAGATTTTTTTTAATAAGAAAATAAAAATCTTTGTCATTATCAGAGAAACAATATTAAAAGGTCCAATTCTCATTGGAAGACAATTATTTTTTATTATGAGTAAATATTTTAATGAAAGAAACATTTTATTTAAAAATAATTTTTATGAAACTTTAATCCAATGGAAATATCCTATGGCCGGTTTGCCCCACCGAAGACGGTCCGCTTTGCCCCACAGGCCCATTTTGAGAATAAATGTTTGTCAAAAAGGAACGATTTTCATATTCATCAAAGTTTATGGTGGTAAATATTCCTGAGGAGTGTACCTTCAAAACCCAAGACCTCATTTTTAGAAATATTACACGATTTCCTCATAATTCCCTTAAGAAAAAAATTGAAAAAGTGTAGAAAAAACTAAAAAAAACTTTTGCTCCCAGCGTTGCACAAACAGAAGTAAAAAATGTCAAATTGAAAAAATAAGGTATGCTACACATGGTTGTTTCAAATTTCTAAATAGCACTTTTGCCAATTTCGCCAATATTTTAAAATAAAATTTTTTTGCATTATTTAAGAACAAAATTAATAACTTATTACTATTTTGCTAGAAATTAATAGCAATTTTTTTGTAGTCATTGAATATCCACTCTTTTGAGTAAATTTAATTGCGAAAAAAATTTTTTAATTTTTAATTTTTAATAACAATTTTAAAAACAATTATTGTTTTTTTATGCTTTTTAGAGCAAGGATTTTAATGAAATTTATATGTAAGATACATTAAACCTACATCTTTATATTCCCGAAAAAATTTGTATTTCCAAAAACCGGAAATTTTGAATTTTTTGTTGCGCCGTCTGCTCGCTTACCGCGGCATTTATCACAGCGATGCGATGGATGCCGCGGTGATGGCGCACGGGGCAACAAAAAATTCAAAATCTCCGGTTGTAATTGGAAATACAAATTTTTTTTCGGGAATATAAAGATGTAGGTTTAATGTATCTTACATATAAATTTCATTAAAATCCTTGCTCTAGAAAGCATAAAAAACACTAATTGTTTTTAAAATTGTTATTAAAAATTAAAAATTAAAAAAAAAATTTCGCAATTAAGTTTACTCAAAAAAGTGGATATTCAATGACTACCAAAAAATTGACATTAATTTCTAGCAAAACAGTAATGAGTTATTAATTTTTTTCTTAAATAATGCAAAAAAAAATCCATTATTTACGGTTGACGCGTTTTGACTCAGAGTGAAATATTAAGGAACAAAGATAAGAGAGTCGATAATAAAACATTTTAAAGAAAAATAAAATTTATATCAAACACAATTTTGCTTTTATCTACTGTTCGGCCTTGTACTAAAAAAGTAAACACGTATATAATATTAAAAAGATTAGTGTCTACACAGCGATCATGGCTCGAAGTTTACATCTGGTTCATGGGACACTGGATATCATAGACGTCAAATCAATGCTTCGGCAATACTATAACGTCTATGTAACTAACGGATTACATAAATTACATAAATTAAAAATTTATCATACCTAAAGTTAAACAAAATTAATTTGTTTATTTTTTAAATAAAAAATGAAAAAAATTTTTGTTTTTATTTTCTAAAAGTCGAAAGACAACTAAAACTTTCGTTCTTTGACACCTTTTTACTAATCTCAATATTTTCGGACTTATAAGCTACTGAATATAGGTCTACGATCAAAAGTACAAAATTTATAACTCGAAAATTTTGACAATTAAACAAAAATAAAAAAATACTGTTTTTTCTGTTTTTTTCAATACAGAATAGAAAAAAATATTTTTGACAGATTTAAAAAGGTCTACTAAAATCTCACGTGAAATTGCCCATATAATATATATATATATATATATATATATATATATATATATATATATATATATATATATATATATATATATATATAATATAAAATATATAAATATAAAATTATATATATAAAAATAAAAATAAATATATATATGAGGCATTCTTCGTCAGCGTTACCCCCCTACTCTCCAAAAATGGTTTGCATGTAAATTGCTGGTCATAGGCTTAAAAGTTAGCTTATAGAGTGTACTTTCAAATGCCGAGTGGCACTTTTCAAAATTTTAAATTGGGGGTTAATTTCTCAAAAGTCGATCTAATTTGACTGAAACTTCTTACTCAAAAGTTCTTGAGGTCACTAATTATGAATTTGACAAAATGAAATAAAATTCGGATGAAAATTTGTTATTTGAGGGTTTTTGATGTCACTGATGATGGATCTGAAGTCAATTTCCAAAAAATTTCAATATTAGTATGAATATGGTGGACTATTTAAAAAAATTTGAATTATTAAAAAAAGGTCTCTGTGTTTCACAAGGTTGACACTGTCATCTTATACAAAATGATGCTATTCCTTAAAAATTCGACTGCATTTAATTTCAATTGACATGATGTCTCATCCCCAGAAATTATCCTGCAAATAAATTCACTTTTATGAAGATCGATAATTTTCGAAACGGTTTTTTCTGTTAGTTTTTTTAACATCTCTTGATTTTGGTTCTCATAAAATTCCTTCCAAAGATTTTAATTGTTTTGATTCTTTAGTAAATTGTTTCAAGTTTATTAAATTTCTCGCCTTGTCATTTTTATTTTCTTCTGATAACACTTCCGTTTTTAATTGTGATAATCAATTTCCCACAAATTTTCGAACCCGCCGTAACAGTATAGGAAATCCCAGTTTTAATTTTTTTCTCAATAAACGTAACCCATTACCTTTGTGTCCATGTTGGGTTCAGGGGTTACAATATCGATCAAAATGGGTATTTTTAGTGAATTTTGATATTTTCATTACAAAACTACACTGCACTATAAACAACGATCATTCAATTTCATGAATAATTTCACTGTTGAGTGAAATTATTCAAGAAATTAGATGATTTATAGCAAGATGGTAAATCTTATTTGAAGAAGATCGGTTTTTAATTCATAAACTTTGTTAAACAATAAGAAATGGAAATTATTTTTTTTTAATTTGATTATTCACTTAGTTTTGTTTCATATTTATTCAACTTCATTTTATTAGTATTTCATTGACAGATGAATGTTCCGTTAAATAAAACTTGACATTAGTGTATTTTGATTAAATAAAAAATACAAATCAATCTTTTTCAAATAATAAGATTTAATATCTTGCATTGAGTGGATTTATTTGAATAATTATTTGCGGTGCATTGCAGTTTTGAAAGCAAAATGTCGAAATTAACAAAAAATACACACTTTGATCGATGTTGTAACCCCTATGTTCAAGATGGACACAAAGGCAAAGGACTACGTCTTTTATCAAAAAATTTGATGCTGAAATTTCCTGATCTTCCGGTGGGTTCGAAAATTTGTTTTGATTGTAGGAACTTGAAAATCCCGATTAGAAATGAAAGTGTTTTATTAGAAGAGAATGAAAACGACGATGCGACAAATTCGTTGGACACCTTTCCTACCTTGTCTGTTAATGTTGATAATTTGAGAGTGAAATCGAAAAGAGAAGTGGAACTCGAAGAGATGCTCGATGAGCTGAAAAAAAATTTCCAAGTTTAGGGTTAAATGATCCAATGAGACTACAAATTTTAACTCTTGCTCCTTTGTCTTGGAGTGCCAAAAAAATTTCTGAAGAATTTGGTTGCTCGAAACAATCTGCTAAGAAATCAAAGGAATTGAAAGCTTCTAAAGGAATTTTGGGAGAACCAATATCAAGAGCTGGAAAAAAACTTTCGAAAGAAACAGTTACAAAAATTGCCGATTTTTATGAGAGTGACTCTATTAGCCGGATAATGCCTGGGGTAAAAGACGTTGTGTCAATCAAAATTGATGGTAAGCGAGTTCTCAAACAGACAAGACTGTTACTTTTAGATTTGAATGATCTTTATCCAACATTAACAAAATCGCATCCAGAGTTTTCTGTGAGTTTTAGCAAATTTGCGCAATTACGACCAAAATACTGTGTACTTATGGGAAATCGTGGAACGCATGCCGTATGTCTTTGTACTCACCACCAAAATTGCTATTTAATGTTTGATGCCTTTGACATTGAGAATCTGAGTAAGGATTCAGGGATCCCAATGAAAAATTACAAAGACTGTAAGTCACAAATCATTTGTAAGGACGCAACTTCTGAATGTAACCTTTATGAGTGTGGACGTTATTCAGGCACTAAGGACTTGTCAAACCATTTAGTGAAGTGTTTCGAAGATAATAATATCTTTCAAGTGATATTCAGTCAATGGACAGGAACTGATAGGTGCACTTTGAACACACACGTACTTGCTTCTGAAGAATTTATTGAAGAGTTATGTCACAAACTCTTTGCATTTTTCAGAAAATTATAAGTATGTGATACAGGATGCAGTGCAGGCTTTTCATTATAATAACGATCAGTGTACCATCTTTACTGTAGTATGCTATTTCAAACAGGACTCTAAATTAGAACACAAAAGTTTTGTTTTTCTATCCGATAGCACTCAACACGACACTTCTGCTGTTTACACTATTCAAGGTCATTTAATTCCGGAAAAAAAGAAACTTTTGGAAGTGAAAGAAATAATTTATTTCAGTGATGGTGCTAAACAACATTTTAAAAACAGATTCCAAATTATTAATCTAGTAAACCATGAAGAAGACTATGGTATTAAAGCCGAGTGGCATTATCACGCAACAGCCCACGGAAAAAATGCTTGCGATGGCATTGGTGCCATTTTTAAAAGAGAAGCTGCAAGAGCTAGTCTTCTAGTAAAACCTACAGAAGCTATCACAGATGCAGTGAGGCTTTACGATTGGGCTAAAAAGCATTTTAAAACAATATCTGTTTTCTTTTATTCCAAAATGGAATACGAAAAAGTCAAACGAAAATTGAACAGAATATTTAATGCCGCTTCAGCAGTTCCTCAAATACAAAAAAGCCATTCTTTCGTACCTTCAAACAAGAAGACTTTATTATTAAAAGGTACTCAAATGCTGAAACTGGTACCACCTTTTCTTATTAAAAATTAAATTCAATTGAAAATTCATAACCAGCTTCTTGTTCATTATAATGGATTTCTGTTAGTATAAAAAACAAAAAAAAAATTGAAAAAGTTAAAAAAATGTAATGTGGGCATCATTTTGTATATGATGACAGTGTCAACCCTGTGAAACATAGAGACCTTTTTTTTAATAATACAAACTTTTTCAAATAGTCCACCATATTCATACCAATATTGACAATTTTTGGAAATTGATTTCAGATCCATCATCAGTGACTTCAAAAACCCTCTAATAACAAATTTTAATCCGAATTTTATTTCATTTTGTCAAGTTCTTAATTAATGACCTCAAGAACTTTTGAGTAAGAAGTTTCAGTCAAATTAGATCGACTTTTGAGAAATTAACCCCCATATTTAACCCCCAATTTAAAATTTTGAATAGTGCCACTCGGCATTTGAAAGTACACTCTATAAGCTAACTTTTAAGCCTATGACCAGCAATTTACATGCAAACCATTTTTGGAGAGTAGGGGGATAACGCTGACGAAGAATGCCTCATATATATATATATATATATATATATATATATATATATATATATATATATATATATATATATATATATATATAATATGTTTATATATATAAAATATTATATATATAATATTTTATTTAATGATTAAATAAAATATATAACAAAATAATAATTATTAAATATATTTAATTTTTAAATAATTTCTAATAGAGTCAAACATTTTAAAATTCAATTTCATTTCTTTAAAATAAATAAATCAAATTTAATTGTACGATAATACAATTTTAAAAAAAGAAAAAAATGTTAATAATCAAGTGAATTTTTTCATTTTTAAAAATCTATTAATGCTAATAAAATATATTCTCTTTATACAACAATCGATTCGTCTTGATGAAATGAAGATTTTTAGTTTATTTTTAAGTCAAGAGTAAAATTTTATTATAAGGCAACTTGATTTTTAAGAACGAAACAAATTTCTAATAAAAGTGCGAATTTTTGGTTTTAATTATGTATTTATTCTATAAATTTAAATACAACATATACTTTATATATACGAATCTATCCGTTTTAATGCAAAGGATAAGAATATTGAAAAAATGAGTAAAATTTTATTGTACTGGAATATAACCAATTTCGCAAGAGCCTCCTCGCTTTCGACAGTGCACACAAACACCGCGTTGTCCGCAAAGCCGACGATCACTGCACTTTCAGGCAGATCCATCCGCAGAAAGACATCATAAGATACATTCCATACTTACCCTCGAGCCTTGAGAACCCCCACGCTGCATCTGTTACTTGAGAGTGCACGTGTCTCTCTCGTATATAACCCACCTGTCGCTAAGATAATTATCATGTTCTTCATTCTCATCGACTCGATAAGATCTTTCCATTTTGCGAAATTAAACGCATTGCGTATGTCAATTTCTAGCAACGCGGTCAAGTGTCCCTGCATTCTCTGCAAAACCATATCCTCTAGAAGTTTACTTATTATATCTAGGAGGCATATAGGTCTGATTGACCAGACTTTATCTAGGGGTTTTTCGCCTTTCCTTAGGAGGTCTAGCCTGTGAAACTTCCAGTCGCAGAAGAACTCTTCTTTCTCAAGAAAAAGATTGAAACATCTAAGCAGAATTTGGGGTAAAGTGTCAATAACTAATTTTAGGATCTCAATACTTATATTATCTAATCGATTCCAGGCGCCTTACCTGTTTTTAATATTTTGCCTGCCCCAATCGGAATTGTCCAGGCCGGAGGTCTTTTTCCTTGTCACTAATTTCTTAGTAACGATTTTAAAAGCCAGACCCCATAGATCCTTATCCATTTCCTTGATTAGGTCCTTTTCGCTACGACGCCGCGGCTTGTGGATCTCTTTTTTGAGGTTCTTTTTCCCCTCCTTAAAAGCCTCTTTCAGCAAGGAATCTTCCTATGATCGGATATATGTCCTTCTTGCTTTAAGACATTTCTTTTTCCAGAAGGCTAGCTCCTGTGACCTCTAGTGCAAGGATTTTTTTAAGGAAACGGCGCCTTTGCGTGGCATTGACGCATTGCAAGCGGTAACTAACATGTTTCTCATCGCTCGCATCTACCCATCCCGACAGCTCAGCCTCTTCACTCAGCCCAAGTCTTCAATTAAAAGGGCTTCTCATAGGGACCGGGTGAACTTTTCCTTGTCGAGTCTATTCATATTTCACAATGAGGTCTTGCAACTAGATACATTCTGACTTTTTCCTCCTCGTTTGTCTCCCATTGAGACTACGAACTTAATGTACTGGTGGTCACTTGCAGTATATTCCTCAGAGACCCGCCAGTCGCTTATGCGGCTTAACCCATTAACGCCCATGATTAGACAAATGAAAATATCATCAAAATTATTATTGGAAACAGGACTGCGTATCAAATAATGACTTTCGACGTCAAAAATTGTTCAAAAAAAATAATTTGTTTATAAAAATTGTTATAAACAAATGAAGAAAACTGATAAAATTTTAAAAACTAATAGCGCGTTCGATTCTACGTGAAAAATTACTAAAGGAACATGTATGACTTTTTAAAAAGTTTCACTCGATTTGTTGTAAATAATTAATAAACAAATAGCCCATCTAAAGATGGGCTCAAATATGTACATGAGAGTGCACTATTTTTTTATTAATTATTTACAACAAAACGAGTGAAAATTTCTAAAAAGTCATACATGTTCCTTTAGTAATTTTTCACGTAGAATCGAATGGCGCTATTAGTTTTTAAAATTTTATTAATTTTCTTCATTTTTTTATAACAATTTTTATAAACAAATTATTTTTTACACAATTTTTGATGTCAAAAGTCATAATTTGATCCGCAGTCCTGTTTCTAATCATAATTTTGATGAAATGTTTAGTTGTGTAATGATGGGCTTAAATAGGTTCATGAGAGTGCACTATTTGTTAATAAATTATTTACAACAAATCGAGTGAAAATTTTTAAAAAGACATACATGTTCCTTTAGTAATTTTTCACGTAGAATCGAATGGTGCTATTAGTTTTTAAAATTTTATTAATTTTCTTCATTTGTTTATAACAATTTTTATAAACAAATTATTTTCTAAACAATTTTTGATGTCAAAAGTCATCATTTGATCCGCAGTCCTGTTTCTAATCATAATTTTGATGAAATGTTTAGTTGTGTAATGATGGGCTCAAATAGGTACATGAGAGTGCACTATTTGTTTATAAATTATTTACAACAAATCGAGTGAAAATTTTTAAAAAGTCATACATATTCCTTTAGTAATTTTTCACGTAGAATCGAATGGCGCTATTAGTTTTTAAAATTTTATCAGTTTTCTTCATTTGTTTATAACAATTTTTATAAACAAATTATTTTTTAAACAATTTTTGACGTCAAAAGTCAAATCTGTAACCGATCTGATCGCACCTCGTCTAAACGTCCATGTATTTCGTCTCCAGGAAATAGTCAACTCGCAGTTCTGGGTTACAAAGCTTTACGGTGGCTCTCTTCGCCTTATCCTGATACCAAGGAACAAGGTCGCTTCCTTGATACTGCTCACTGCAGTTCAGGATATCGACCCCATTTTCCCTTGCTGTTTGCATCAGTAACACCTTACTTGAATGCAGGTTGACCTGCAAGAACTTTCAAGATTTGCCCTTTTAAGCGGCGTCGTGGTCAGTATTTGGTTTCCTCAGGTCTAAGCCCGTAAGGCACTTTGGCTTCTCGCTACAGCTCTTCGCTACATGGCCCTTCCCGCCGCATTTCCGAAAGTATTTACTTCTGTCTGGGCCTTTGCAGGTTCGTGTAAAATGTTGTTAGAGTAGACACTTTTGGCACCTAGCCACTTCAACATGCTCGTGAATTGAAGCATTTATCCAACCAATTTTAATTCTACCAAACATAAGCAGAATGTTACTTTCTGCCTCTGTCAAGAGGATAAGAGCAACCTTAGTTCTTCTGTAGCGCGGCAAAAGTCGTCACTCCATAGTCAGGTCGGGTTTACTCAGCTTTTCTCTCAATGCTGAAGTCACCTCACTCTCTGTGGTGTCTTCATTCAGGTCTGTAATATCTAGAGATCTTCTATTCACTAGACGTGTGACCTTCCTAGGTCTATTTGAGGGCGCCTAACAGTGTGTTATTTTAGCATTTTCGCGTTCAAAACCTAATATCTCTTTAACACATTGACCAAAATCAATGAACCTTGGACCAAAATAAAGCTAAATAAATGTAGAATAGAGAAAAATTATATAGAATCCTTGATATGATTTTTTTCACAGGGCGACTGGACTAAATATAAATAAGAAAAGTTTGAAAAACACGTTTTTTGGAGGAACCTGGCCTTAATTACTTTCTTACGTTATCTATTATCAAACTCACACATTATCTGCTTGAGTAATCAAAGATAACCCTTAGAAAGTCATCAGTCAATCCTTGTCTCAACTTACATAAGAAAGTCAATAAATGTTTTTTGTAATGTTTCTCATGGTTCCGTGTTGCATGACTGGTTCACAAAATGTATACAGTGCTTGAAACTGATCTTTTGTGATGGGAGCAATGCACGCAAATGCTTCCTGACTTAAATTATTTTCATCTGAAAGTTTATCTTTTTTGTGCACTCTTTTCTCAAATACTGCAGAATTAATGCAAGGATACGTTCGTTAATACTGCAAGGTCTATTGATGGAACGTAAACCTGGTAGTAAAATATTAAACAAGATGCCATTTTTATCGAAATGATGTAGACACGCTCTAACATTTTCAGGCATGTAAATGTCTCTTTCTACAAAAACTTTTACCCTACAGTTTACAGATAGTCTAACCACGTTATTATTTTGGTTACAAATGACACAAGAGCTGCTAACTGTTTGAGATAAAACATTTAATTGCAGACAATTAGGATCCTCATTAACTTGTGCTATTTCGTTTGAAATTGACATATAGCATTGGAAGCATAATCTGGAATTATCATTTACCTGAAATGCAGGATGATTGAGTTGATCCCTTCTTGTTATGGTAATTTGCGCCTAATAATATTTTTTTGTCCTACCTGCACGGAAAGAATGTCATTTCGGGCACTTAAGGCGGGCGCAAAGTAGCACATTCTGCCCGGGAGTAGGGGAAGCTGGCGGAAAATACTTTACTGCCCGCTGACGTCACACAAGCGGGCGGTAAAGTATTTTCCGCCCGCATGTTATTTCTTTGCTTTTTTCTGTAGAAATTAATAAAAATAAAGCTTATTGCTCAAAATAGAAAATAATATAACCAGGGACCGTCTCCAAAGTTTAGTTTCGTTTCAGTTTCTGAGTCAACACGAAACTAAATTAACGAACTGAATTTAGTTTCGAGTCGACACAAAACTAAACTAACTAAATTATCACGTCCTGGCACTTTTTCAGGAGACTTGTCACCCTGACACCTAGACAGCCTGCACTAGGTAAATCACTAGGTGTCACTAGGTTTATCATTATAGACTTCAAAGAGTGAACATTTATATAAAGTTTAATTTTTAACTAAAATGAGAGTTTAATCGTGCGTGCCTTCAATGCCATACTTTCCATGCAATTTGGACAAAAAATTATTTTCGTATCAAGGGCGCAATCACCTATTTTGCGCCCTTGATACGAAAATAACTATTATCACCGACCATTAATCGCATTTGTTGCCTTCCAAATTCGGCATTACACGTATAACACGTCAAACGGACTCTGAACGCCATTTTAAAAAACTACAATAGTCATTAGTTATTTACAAAAACGTTTTAACTACAATCATATAAAAACAGTAAAAAAAGCGCACAAAACTTGTTTCTTGTTTGGTAGTTTACCTTGGTAAAAGTAGATATAAAAAAAATACTTTAATAGTTAAGAAAACACAAAAAGAAATTGAAAATAATGCTAAGCAAAATCAAACATAAGTGACAAATGAAAAAAGTAAATGAAACCAAAAAGGAAAGATATTAATAAAATAAATAGTCTAACTTATTTGAGAGTTTATTTAAATGAAATAAAGAAATAAAGGCAAATAAATACAATTGCAAAAAAAGCCAACGAAAAGCACAGAGGATTCTCTTTTGGAACAGAGGATATGACTATTATGTTTCGCGTGGAATTGAATAGTTTAACTTATTTGAGAGTTTATTTAAATGAAATAAAGAAATAAAGGCAAATAAATACAATTGCAAAAAAAGCCAACGAAAAGCACAGAGGATTCTCTTTTGGAACAGAGGATATGACTATTATGCTTCGCGTGGAATTGAATACCGTAATATATTGAAACTTATAGCCCTCATAGCTTGTCAAAATTACTAAGAAACAAATAAAGGTCAACGCTGCGAGAAAATCAAGTGAAGTCAACATCGTAAGAAAACAGCTAAGTTCCACCTCCTTTTTCGAGGCTTTTTGAGACATTTACTTTTTTCGTTTCACTTTTATATTTGATCTTATTTGGCATTATTTACAATTGCTACTTATTCTTTCCTAACTATTAAAGTACCTTTCTTTAGAGCTACCTTTACCAAGGTAAACTAAAAAACAAAAAATTTTTGTGCGCTTTTTTACTCTTTTTATATTATTATAGTTAAAACGTTTTTTGTGAATAACTGATGACTATTGTAGTTTTTTAAAACAGCGTTCAGAATTTATTTGAAGGATTCAAGACGACAAATGCGATTAATGGTCGATGATAAAAAAATATTATTAGGCGCCAGATTGCCATAACAAGAAGGGATCAATTTAAATATCCTGTACTTCAGATAAATAAACATTACAGATTATACATCTAATGCTATTTGTTAGTTTCAAACGAAATACCGCACGGTAATCAAAAAGGATCCTCATTTTTTTCATTAAATGTTTTATCTCCAGTAGCTTTTCATGTACTTTTTCCATAGATTCTTTTATGGTAAAATCCTAACAGAGGGGCTTATTCATTGCACGAGTCCGTCTAAATATTAGGCCGAGTTGACTCTGATACTCAGTTAGACTTCTTACACTTTTCGCTAGTAAGTGTCTATGCTATATTAATAACCTCTACTCCATGCATTATTCGCAACAGATTTTTCTCCGTGTTGCTACTCTTGCGTCATTACCAACCAAAATAATAAGGTGGTTAGACTATCTATAGTGCAGTTATGGCGTGTCGCTTACCAATTCTTTAAACTACTGAATGAACCCTAAAACCCCTCGATTAACCAGTTTCAAGAGAATTCAATTGACGTGTCCGCCATATTGGAGTCTCCCGTGGGGGTCCCGGGCGCAGAATAGTCCTCCTGCGATCGGCTGCATGTCGTAAGAGGCGACTAAATGAGGCTCGGAGTGGCGCCACTGCTTGCAGTTAGTACTCGGTTCGTCCCAGGCTTTCCTATAGAGCAGTGGCTTAAGTCGGTTCTACAATGGGCACGTATGGACGTGAACGTGGACGCGACGTGCTGACGTCACCCATTTGAACAGCATTGGTGACGTCAGTACGTCGCGTCCACGTTCACGTCCATACGTGCCCATTGTAGAACCGACTTTACGATGATGATGGGCAGTGCCGCGACGGCCCGGTAAGTCTAATATAGACCGTTAACCTAACTTGCCGAAGCAAGGGTGGTAAGACTCTTAATCGGTACTTATACCAGAGTACTAAACGGTACCATGGAGACCGGTCCGAGCCCGGGGGACTTGTCGAAAGGCTTGTTTCCTTCCGGTCATTGGGTGGGGCGCTATGAACGGACCGAAGTTTCGGCAACGGACCTAGTAACTAGCGCTTCGATATGTGAGTTGTGGTGCCAACTCGGGTGGTTACAAGAAGACTAGAAACAGGAGGTTCAACTCCAGTAGTGGGGGTACAGGCCTAATACGTACGAATATGGTTTCCCGAAAGAGGCCGAGCAAACTGAATAAGTCATGAGACGCGGTAGCCTTCTGCGCAGACTACTTTTAATTTACCTCCTGGTGGTAATTCAGCATAAATATTAAACACTGATTTGTATATACATATATGAATCGATAAAATGAATATCTATTTTTTTAATTACCACCTGTAGGTAATATGCGCAGAAGGCTACTGCGGCTCATGACTTATCAGCCCATTTCTGAAAACCAAACCATTACGTACCCCCACTACCGGAGTTAGACCTCCTGTTTCTAGTCTTCTTGGGTGGTTACTTGCAGAGTAACCAGGGATTGGAAAGATCCCGCCTTTCTACCGAAGGGCCGCAAATGTTCTTACCAACTTTGCGGGTATCGGGATAGGGATGGACGATTCTACTCGATGCTGTTTGGAATCGTAACGATTCTCATATTGAGAATCGATACTTTTTCGATTCTTCCAAGTATCGATTCTTTGGGTATTCGATACTTTTTTATGGGAGAATCGAATACAAATGTTGTGATGACTTTTTTCATTGCATTTTTTTTTAGTTTTTCCACTTAAAAATAAAAAATTAATAATTTAAAGTCATATACAATGGAAGGCGGCGAAAGTGAACAGTTTTCACTAAAAATTACTTAAGATTTAAATTAATAATTATATAATTTTTGGTAATTAAATTTAATTACTATTATTTATTACACTTATTACACCGAAACATATATATGCTTTCCTTCCGTTTGGGTTATGCGCATCAAAAATCAATGTAAAAACGATGAGCAGAACTAAACCGTAATGAAAGAATATATGGATTTGGGTGTATATATTTAAAAAGAGCGCAATTTGTATTGTACTCGATTCCCCGATACTTCTTAAAAAGAATCGATTCTTAGGAACCGATACTTTTGAGGAATCGATTCTTGGAAATCGATTCTTTTTTGGGGTATCGTCCATCCCGATCATCGGGATATGGTCACTTGTTGGTCATCAGTGTTGGAGAGCGTGACCTCTCCCTGTTACGCTCGTAGGCGAGCCGTGTGGGTATACCGGTATTAGGAGGTCCTGCACGTTAATGACGAAAAGGCCATATTGAAGTCTCCATTTTGAATTTTGAAAATCAAAACATCATATTCGTTATCTGCGACCTTAAAAACTCCCGAGTAACCAGTTTTAAGCGAATTCAATTGATTTTTGTCAACAAAACATTCTTGAACAACTAATACACAATATTTGATTTTTTAACTTTAAACTTTTGTAGCTCATAAACTGGTCATTAATAAGAGTTTTGCCCTATAAATTTTTTGTTCAGAAGGTCAAAAACTGCAAATCTGCAAAGTTACAAGAGAATTGGCTGAGAACCAAATTCAACAGTAAAAGTGAGGGGTTTTTTCCGAAGCTATGTGATGTTTGATTACACATTGGACCTCTGCTTCTTGCTTTATTACCAATTATCGTGTTTAAACACTTGCCATCAAATAAGGTTTTTGAAACGTTGATGTTAACTTTAACACAAAATCCACTTTCCATTTTAAATGTATGAGCGATTAAATTTTCAATTTCTCTGTTCAGTCGGTTATATTCTATCATTGTAGTCACTTCATCCTCCTTCTCGAATGCAATCCGCAATGGTCGACAAAATCGAGTACTTTGAGGAGTCGGATTTATCCACGACTAATCGCCTGATTTACTTTTCAATTGTATCACAATTAAGCAACTGGAAAATAAACTGTTGTGTGATTTTAAATTTTCGTTAGAAGGGTCAACGCACTTTTGATGTAAATTGAGATGCGAAGAAGAACTGTCAAATCTTAAGGTGACAAATAATTCTAAGTTTTGCATAGAATATTCGTCCCAATTTTCCGTTACTGCAGCACACAATCTTTCCGCAGTTTTATTAAATATTCCTTGCAGTGAAACTAAGACTTCGATTTCCGAAATGATATAATGTTTTGCTTCTGGTCTACATTCCGTCACAGCATCACAAAGATACATGTAACAAGGATATATATTACAATTTCTACTTAAACAATCGTTCACTAAAGCTTTGTAAGAACTGGCACTGAAATTGTTTTGTAAGTAAAAGGCTAGGCCTGATTCAGTTAAATGTTTCATGATCTTGTTTGCATTACAATCTTCTTTAAGACAATTTTCTGATTCGAGACTTTCGTTAGTCTTACTTAAATTAAGTGCTAATTGCAAAACCTTTGTGTCATTTTCTGCAAATTTATTTACTTCTTTTGCCCGACTTTTTTTGTACTAATGGATGCTTGATTAATTTCGACTTTTTTTCTACCACTATTTGGACGTAATCGCGATTTCTTTTTGGACGACCAGGTTTATTTTTTTATTTTTAAAACGACACATTTTAAAAGTAACAACTTTATTTTATTACACGTCAAGCGTAGTCAAATTATAAGGTTAACTTAAAAAAAAAGAATATCGGAAAAACAATTGAAAGCAGAAAAATGTCAAACAACTGTAATTCAATTCAGCAACTTCAAAAATATTATAGAACCAAGTAATAATATCAAAGCATTTTTAAAAAATTTGGTCAGCCATATTGGGCCTGCCATTTTGAATTTAAATAAAATATTTTAATACATATGTTACAGTTACAGACAACTACGAAAGTAAAACAAATTCTCTAAGCGATGGATATTATATTTATTCTATTGACCTCAAAAACATTAATATACCACAATTTGGATAAATTAGAAGTTTTTTTAATTTTTTTTAAATTCATCCACTATTTTGAATTTAGAAATACCAACTTTATTTTTGTATTCAGTGATCCTAAATGGTTACAAAAAAGTTGTTTTATTAAGTTTTATCATGATTAACAGGTTTTTATACTCTAATTTGTTAATTTTTCATAAAAATGCTAACTTTACTCAACACCCAGGAGCTCAAAGAATCATATCAAGAATTCTTTATAATTTTCCTCTATTCTACATTTATTTAGCTTTATTTTGGTCTAAGGTTCATTGATTTTGGTCAATGCCTCCAAGAGATATTAGCTTTTGAACGCGAAAATGCAAAAATAACACACTGTGCGCCTCCTTTGTTCCAATTAGCGACTCAAAGTTAAGCTGTGGAGCATCCTTCCGCTTAATCCTCTTTCCGCTTTGAGTCGCTTGTTGTGGACTCACATCCGGGCCTACACCTTCCCTGGGGCGTTTATTAAAATTTTTTGCCTTATTAGGGTTTTTACATTAGTCGCAGATAAAATCTTTGTGACTTTCAAAAATCCAGATCTAGGGAACGCTACTGATCAAGAGCACCTCGCGACTCAAAGAAAATCCTTAATTGAACAAACCAATTGAACTGATACCCTGGAGACTCCATCCCAAGAGCTCTCAGCCTCTCAAAACACAGCCTGGGGTACCATACCTAATACAGCTAGAAGCAGACATATAAAAACTCTTTATTTTTTAAATCCTGTAATTTAATTTTATTCGTTTTAATTAAATTTTGCAACCCGTGTAATGTGCTCAAATAATTTCCTAGAGACATCTATTTTAACTTATTTGTAGAGTTTCCCTTCTATTAAAATCGCTACTCTTGGCCCCAAAATGCTGATCGTATTTTTTCTGTAAAATGCGTTTTCTGTAAATTCACAACTTAACCAATGTGTTGGAGCCTGACGTTACATATTTTATGATCTTTAACTGTTTTTTCGATGGAAATTCTTGGAAAAATTATGGTAAGATGAGAGAATTTCATTTGCTTTTTTTATGTTTTTGCATGAATTTACCGCGTTTAATTAAGTGATAGAAATGTTAATTCACCATTATCACATTAAATGTTCCTTTTAGTAAATAAAAAGTGTTTTTACTTTATAAATAATTATATTTCAAGTTAAACAATGTCTAGTATCTAAATACATAACTAAGTCTTTGGATTAAATATATAATACATTGATGTAAAGTTTATAATGTAATTTTTTATTGCACAAAGACTAGAGATTTTATGATAATTGTTTGGCACTCTAATTTCTTCTTGTATTTTTACAGTGTTTTTTTGTTTTGAAAACTAATTGATTTCTTTATTTTTAGGTCATATTGTCAGTCGTTAGTGCTAAATTAGTCAACACTGATCGCCTGTTGGGATTGACTCCAAGGTTCTCCCAATTTATCCAGGATAATCGGGCCGTCAAATCTGTAAAAGAATTAAATTTTAAATTTCATAAAGAGTAAAAATATTTCGCCTATATGGCGAAATTTAATGTCCCTTACCACTGGTGTTCCATTCGGCTCGTACACCACTAATTTCCCCTCGAAGGCACCTTTCTACATAAGTCAAAGGATCTAATCTTGCGTCTAGAACGTCCCTAAGTAGTGCTATGTACGCTATTGCCAATCGAAGGGTGTCAATTTTTGAGAGTCTCTTCTCGTAAGGGAAGGTGGGTACATGAACCCTAAGTTCGTCGAAAGCCGAGTTGATGCTGCTAAAAATCGCAATTACACTTACAATCTGCTTATCTTATTTTATCATTTTGAAAATATATTTTTATTTATTTCTCTAAGTTTGCTTTTAAAAAAATTTGCAAAATCATTTAGCGATTTAGTTTTTAACTATTTTTCGTTAGCAAAATAACTTAGCGAGATACTTAAATGATTATTCAAAATAGATTTTAATGATTAGTACGAATTAATCAGAACAACAGTTTTAACCACTGGTGAAATATTTTCTTACCTTAGCATTCGTTTTCTCTCTCTAATGTTGGCGGCGTGTCTTTGAATTCTATAGGGACTTCCGTTTGGATAGTAACTTTCCTCAACTCCATTCATATCAATGTCGTGATCTGTGATTTTTAAAAATTTTTAATTAATTTTTGTAATTTAAATAATTATCTTGTGTAAATTTTAAATTATTTAATCAATTAATTTTTTTAAAATTATTTTTTAGCTATAATTTTTGCTGTAAGAATTATAATTGCACTTTAATTTTTTTTCTCAAGATATTCTTTTACTTAAAATTATTTTTTGCTCGAAATATTTTTTAACTTTAATTATTTTTCTACTTAATTATTTTTTTGCTCTTGAATTATTATTGCACTTTAATTTTTTTATTCGGGATATTGTTTACTCCAATTATTTTTCCTATGTCATTATTTTTTGGTTGAAATAATTTTGTACTTGGATTATTTTTAGCTCACATTATTTTTTGGTCGTAATGTTCTTGTGCTTTATTTATTAGTTTGTATTTTATATTGTTTTTTATGCTTGAATTATTTTCGTATTTAAATTATTCAACGTTTGAAAAAATCATTTTACTTTTAATAACTGAAAACATTAGGAATTTTGTTGTGTAAGATTTTAAACAATTTTTTACCTGGTGTTGTGTTTGGTATGTGATAATGTATAGGTGAATGCGAATGTGACGTTGTATGCGTCACGTGATGTGGATTTCTTCCCGCATAGACACAGGAAGGTAAATCTACTAAATCCTCTTCGCTAATGTCATTGGTTGGGCCCACGTAATATTGCGAACTGTGAAATATAATTTTTTTCTACTTAAAATTTAGGCAAATATTGTCATTAAAAGTAGAAATATTTTCCATAAGATTGATCAGTTCAACATTTTCTTACTTATTTTTCATATTTGAGCTGAATCAAGAAGACTATATACAGGAGAGCGAACTTCCTTCTAAATGTATGGAGAGGAGTGTGGCTGTAAGCGGGAACATGGATGGCGTGGAGTAAGTTGCGCCAGAAATGAAATTAAAGAATACTTGGAATTTTTTAGTTATTAGTTATTACAGAGAAACACTATAAAAATTATATAACATAATTATATAATTGAAAAACTGTGTTAATTTCGAAAAATTTGACTGGTATTGTTTATGAAAATAAATTTTGATTGGATGTCTTTTTGAAAATAGCTCTCCTGTATATAGTCTTCTTTAGCAGAATGGACTTCAAAACAATTAAAATTATTTTTAATTAATTGTTTTCGTTATCTCGATTAGAGTAAGAAATGCTTTTGGAACTTTTTAATGAATTATTTATTCCAGGGCTGATAAAAATCTTGATTTAAAAACATAATCAAAACACTCCAATATTTTATTTGATATAAATCAATTGTTAAACTATTTTTTAAATACCTATTTATTTTTTAGTAGTTTTTTTTTAATATTAAAGTTGATAATAATAATAGAGCTGCAAATTTTCATTTTCAGAATTTCCTGATTTTTCTTGGTTAATTTTTTATTTTCACTGATTAACAAATTTAAAAATCTTTCAATTTTCTGCATTGATACTTAAAAATTAAATAATATCTTTTAAGTACCCTGGCAAAAGTAATTTACCAAATGTCTCCCCATGTGGGTATACATTTGGGATAGGGGAGACCGGGGTTACTTGGCGCAGGGGTTGCTTGGCGCAGTCGAGTTTATTCGAAAATTTTGAGTTGAATAATTTTTTCTCTCCACTCGAGTTAAAGTACTTAATAAACTCTAAGTTTGTACAAAGTTTCATTTTCAGGGTTCCGTACACCGTAGGTGTACTGACGGAACCCTTATGAAATCACTCGTGTGTCCGTCCCAGCCACGCAAAATGGGCTGTTCCCCCTTAACTTCTACAAATCTCAACCTTGTGAGCTGAAATTCGGTAGGGATCTTCAGTTTTAAGTGCAGATTACAGGAAAAATTTAGCGCACACGATTGACCTACATATTTTCGATATAGAAAGGAAAGAAATTAAATTTGGTAAAAAAAATTGCTAAAAAATGACCCTGTCCCCCCTTAACTTCTACAAATCTGAACCTGGTGAGCTCAAATTCGGTAGGGATCTTCAGTTTTACGTGCAGATTACAGAAAAAATATTAGCGCACACGATTGACCCACATATTTTCGAAATAGAAAGAAAAGAAATTAAATTTTTTTGAAAAAATTGCAAAAAAAGACCCTGTGCCCCCCTTAACTTCTACAAATCTGAACCTGATGAGCTGAAATTCAGCAGCGATCTTCAGTTTTACGTGCAGATTACAGGAAAAATATAGCGCACACGATTGACCTACATATTTGCGAAATAGAAGGGAAAGAAATTAAATTTTTTTGAAAAAATTGCAAAAAAATGACCCTGTCCCCCCCCTTAACTTCTACAAATCTGAACCTGATGAGCTGAAATTCAGCAGCGATCTTTAGTTTTACGTGCAGATTACAGGAAAAATATTGCGAACACGATTGGTCTACATATTTGAATAATAGAAGGGAATGAAATTAAATTTTTTCGAAAAAATTGCAAAAATGACCATGTCCCCCCCCTTAACTTCTACAAATCTGAACCGGGTGGGCTGAAATTCGGTAGGGATCTTTAGTTTTAAGTGCAAATTACAGGAAAAATATAGTGAACACGATTGGCCTTCATATTTGCGAAATAGAAGGGAAAGAAATTAAATTTTTTTCGAAAAAATTGCAAGAAATGACCCTGTGTCCCCCCCTTAACTTCTACAATTCAGAACCTGGTGAGCTGAAATTCAGCAAAAATCTTCAGTTTTAAGTGCAGATTACAGAAAAATTATAGCGAACCTGATTGGTGAACATAAGTATAATTACAGAGAAATATAAAAATTTATTAATAAAATAAAATAATAAAAATATTTATTCTTATCTTATTATAGTATATTACCATTTTGTTTAATTTGTTTTTAATTTTAAAAGAATTGTTAAAATTATTTCAAAAAAATTTTGTTTGAATATTTGTGTACGAAAACCTCGATCTTAGTGCGAGTGCAACTCGCACTTGACCGATTTTTTATTCATTAATTATTGTGGCGTATAGATTATAATAATTGATTTTGGTACTCGAAAGTAAATTTTTGACCTCCTCATTTTTTTGTTATATCTTTTTAAGAAATGATTTAAAATAAAGCTCAATTATCAAGTTTTGAGCTTTAACTATTTGTTTTCAAGGGCCAATAAAGAATTTTTGATTTTTATTAATGTTATTAATAAAAACTTTATAAATATATAAAAAGTACCTCCGGGGTTACTTGGCGCGGTTTGGCTGGGGTTACCTGGCGCGCTCGAACTGAGAGAAATCTGCTACATCAGTGTATAGTAAACAGCATCTCTCACGAATTTAGTCACAACATTTATATTTCTATGATAAAAGTTAAAAGTTTCGGGTTAAATGTTGTTAATACTGCATAAATAATGAGTAATTACAAAAGAAAATCTGTTAACGAGCCAATACAACAGGCTGTATTGATAAGAGCAGTGAAGGAAATTAAAATTAATGAGTAAAGTCTACGTGGAACTGCGAAAAATTTTGGCATACCAGAAACATTAATTTTGACTCTAAAAATTCGAAAAAATACTATTAAGTAAGAAATTTAATTAAATGTGTAATAAATATTAATAAAATTATTTGATAAAGTTTAATATTATGTAATTTATATATTCCTAAGTACTTAAACAAGCCTGTTTAAACAATTTTAGTGAAGGATGCGTTTTTTAAATATTCACAGAGTATATTTTATAAAAGTTTTCTATAATTTTACGATTACACAAAAAATGTTCTTAATTGTAACTAAATATGAAGGGTGGCATGACAAAAGGGGTCAAGCCACAATTTCACGATTTTACAGGAAGCGAAAAAAACATATTTAAAAATTCTACAGGTCATTAAATAAAAAACCAAAAAAACAGTTTCGAGATATTATAATGCTTTACCATTAAAAATACATTTTGTTTAGTTAAACCCTGAAATTAAAGAGAAAAGTTAATAAATGTGTGTTATTTCAAGGTTGCGTCAAATGCGCAAATTTTCTTTTAAAATTAATTATTAAAAAAATATGCCATTTAAAAAAAACTGAGAAATTAATTTCTTAAGATTGAATTGATGAATCGAATGTGAAAAAGTTTGCTTTCAAAAAGTTGTTTGTTTTCGAGAAAATAATGAATTAAGTGATTACTTTTAACCAAGAAGTTCTAAATTTTTCAAATTCAAATTATTATCAGAAATTGAAAATAAACAAATGAATGTTATTCATATTATTTACAATTACATGGAGAATAAAATTACTAAAATATTTATAAACATAAAATTTTTAATAAAAATTAAACAGTTTTCTTAATGACGTAAAAAATAAAATTCATAAAAATGTTTTAAAATGTTTATTTTTTAACGATTTTGATAAACTTTTTTAAAATGAACAATAGAACAACATAACATTTATTTTAGTCAATTTTAATTTTTATTAATGATTTTTTTGTATTCCTCTTGCGCCCAGGAGGGTAAAAAAATTAGCATCTCTGTCAAATCTTTCTTTTTTTCTTTAGACAAACCAGATCCAGTTTCATTTCTTTTAAGTTCCAATGTCTTAAAATAGTCAATGTTGTAACCTGAAAAGAAAAATTTTAAAAGTTGATGAAGCAATTATGCAGCCGATTATTCTTTAGACAATTTAGATCACTAATTATTTTAGCAATGCTGATGAGTTTTTACCTTTCTTCAAAAGTTTTTTTTGGAACCCAGTTATTGTTAAAACTGTAGGCAACTAGGACCTCGCCGAAATTAGCCTTGTTTAATTTGATTTGAACTGCGTCGCTAATTCGCATATCATTAATTTTTTTAAAAGCCGTACTTGCAATAGATTTCCAATCAATGAAGTTTTCTTTCATCATTATTTCAAAAGGATTCTTAATTGCAGCGGCACCGATCATTTTTGCTATATCTTTTAAAACAAACAGCTTACTTTTTCTTTTCATTTTCTCAATTAAACCGAAGTCTTTGTCACATGACATGTAAATATGGCCTTTAACCAAAAATTTGTGGGTAATTTCGTTAAAAAATCCCTTAGCGATAAGAACAAAGTACATTGAAATAATAAATTGGTTTTTGTTTTGACCTCCACAGTTATCACTCCAAAGTATAAGCTTTTTTGTCGAATCTATACAAACTTCTTTCGTGAGATAGTCGTACAAACAAGTTGCAATTTCTGTGCTTCCACGACCTCCAAAATCTTCAGACCAAAGACACATAACACCTTTGTCACGAAATTCGTCATGAATCCCTAAATTGTAACAACTCAATTGACGGCTGTAGTTACATTTTTGAATGCGTTAAGCGTGGAAGTCCAATCTGTTGCTGCAAGTCAAAGCTTATTACATAATTATTTAAATCTTTTTTATCTTCTTTCAACATGATTTGACTCTGTAAAACAATATCGTGGTGTTCTTTTAAGGTCTTTTTTGCATTTTCTCGAGATTCAGGAGTAGATTCATTTAGTTCCTCATTTTTCAATTTATCACATGTACAGCATGTGTCTGTTCGGGGTCTTCTAAAAGAAAGATTAAATTCTTTTCGAAAAAATTGAATGAAACCATCTCCGGGAAACTGGTGGATTTTTTTTTGTTTTCATTGTCATAATATTTTTCCTGGAATGTTCGAAAAAGTTTAGAGATGTTTAATATCTTCAGACAGGGTATTTAACATTTGGCGAGTCTTCTCGATTATAATGCCCTTTTTCAGATGGTATAGACGCAATAAACTCTATTATTTTTTTGGACCACTCCGAAATCTTATTACTATTTCGAGAACCACCACGCAAATCAGAGACATCAATTATTCCGAGATCCACCTTCTTACATAATAATGCTATTCTCTTTCTAGAGACTTCAAAAATTAATAACAAACTGCTCTTGCAAATTTCAATTGATGTCGAATTGCGCTTTTGAACTTTGTATTGATATGTTCGTGTACGATTGAAATCATTTTCGTCATTAGATTTTACATAATGCCTTTTTACATTTACACTTGTTATGCAACTTCTTAAAAAACTTTGCTGCTTTTCATAATTGGCTAAATCATAAAATTGTCCACGCAGAAACTGAATATCCAGTGCATCCAATTGTTTACAATTCAACTTGCATTTACAGGTCAGCTACAGGAAAAATAATTTAAAGTCTAAAAAAAATTTTTATTCATGCCTTTGTTTATCATAAAGATAAAATTGCCGTGATTAAAATACTTTAAAAGTAATTCAAAAACATATTTTAGGTTACACATGTGTATACCTTGTTTACAACTCCTACAGATAAAATTTCTTTTCCCATTACTTTTTGTAAATGCTTCTCCTGCACGTCGTTTATTTTTTTCAATTTCTTTTTTATTAATATTCTTTTTCCCGCACCTACGTGGAATTTTCGAATTCGGAAAAATAATAGTTTTAACCTTGTTGACTTACTGAATAATAATATTGACTTTGTATTTCATTTGTTTTTCAGTTAAGTTGCATTACAAGTAAAAATTGAGGCTATTTTGTGATTCTAATTTTTTATTAAAAACTCATATAAAAACGCAATTAAGAAGAAAATCATTTTACAGAAATGTGTAAATGAATTTATTTGATTTTTTCATGAAAAAATCTCAATTTCGAAAAATTGTGGCTTGACCCCTTTTGTCATGCCACCCTTCATATGATCTTTCTTTAAATTTTTTTTATTGTAAAATGACAGTAAAAAACTTATTTTACTATATCATATAATGTTTCAACTTTAAATCGTATAATTTAATTAATTTTACTCATGTGCCAGGCAACCCCGGGTGGTGCGCCAAGCAACCCGGGCCGGGGTTGCTTGGCGCATTTTACACAGCTTTGAATAAAATGGTATAAAAAAAACTATTAAATGGATTTCAATTTTTTTTGTTTTAAATTGAAGCTGAGATATTGCAGTAAGTTTTCCGTGCAATAGGAATTTAAAAAAATCAAAAATGTTTTAATTAAACAACAAAGAGTGAAAAAGTGCGCCAAGTAACCCCGGTCTCCCCTACATTTGGTAAACGGTTTTATAAGTTTGTTAATAGACAGAATTTGATGAAAAAAATTATTGGAAATATTTAAAAAATAAAACATATAAAAGAAAAAATGGATGTCTTATACGTCACAAATTTTTTCTTTTAGAGGTTGGAATTATGTGTTTTTTTTAAATAAAAAATTTTTTGTCCATTTTGTTTAACCCTACCAACAAATAAAAAAATAGCTTTCTTATCGAAGAAGGAGTTTCAACTTTATTTTTATTAGTCTAAAACATCCATTATTTCTTTTGGGGGTTGGAATTATATGTTTTATTTTACAAATTTAATTTGTTTTCCCATTTTGTTTAAATCTACCAACAAATAAAAAATATTGATTATAAAAGTAGGAGGAGTTTGTTTTATTTTTTTTGGTCTAAAACATCCATTATTTCTTTTGGGGGTTGGAATTATATGTTTTATTTTACAAATTTAACTTTTTTCTCAATTTTGTTTAAATCTACCAACAAATAGAAAAATTGATTTTTAAATGTAGGAGGAGTTTAAACTTTATTTTTATTGGTCTAAAATATCCTTTATTTCTTTTGAGGGTTGAAATTATATGATTTATTTTTTAAATATAAATTTTTTTCTTCACTTTGTGTATTTTAACCAACAAAAAAAATAGTTGTCTTAATGAAGGAGGAGTTTCAACTTTATTTTCATTGGTCTAAAATATCCATTATTTCTTTTCGGGGGTTGGAACTATATATGTTTTTTTTAAATATACATTTTTTTTCCATTTTGTGTAACTTGACCAACAAATAAAAAATAGCTTTCTTAATGAAGGAGGAGTTTAAACTTTATTTTTATTGGTCTAAAACATCCATTATTTCTTTTAGGGTTGAAATTATATGTTTTATTTTTTAAATATAATTTTTTTTATTTTGTGTATCTTAACCAACAAATAAAAAAAAGCTTTTATTATGAAGGAGCATGTAATATAAAGTCAAGGACAAATGTCACCATCGCCATCTGTCACGCAAAATGCGCGGCGACATTTTAACAGTTTATTCCAATATTGATCTTACACACACGCATCCTACACTAAAACTGACATTTCCTACGTTAAACATTAATTTCTTATTAATTTAACGTTAATTTATCCTAAAAAATATATCATTTTTCATCCTGATTGTTCCTTTTCAATTTCCAATAATTTTTTTCATCAAATTCTGTCTTTTAACAGACTTATAAAGCCGTTTACCAAAATGTTTCCCAAATGTTTCCCAAATGTATCCCGAATGTGTACCCACGTGGGGAGACATTTGGTAAATCCACTTTTGCCAGGGTAACAATTTTACTTATAGAGAAAACATAAGGTAATTAAAAAATGTTTATTAAAAATATTTAATGTGTTTAAAACTTATATTATAAAAAAAACTAAATGTAAAATTACTATTTAAAGCGTGCTTAATTAGCCTTATTTATTTATATTAACAGGCAACGGTTTTTTTGTCAAATGTTATACAAAAAAGTCGAAATGTAAAATCCATATTAAAATTTATCAAGGATTTTTAATTTTTGGTTTCTTTCGATTAAAATTCTCTCATTTATTTAAATTTTTTAACAGTCTTCATTATAAATAATTTGACGAAATATCGAAATTTTCACTTCGAGTACTACACGGAAAAAAAAGTACGTGAATCATTTCTTGAAAGTGCTTGACTTTTGGATAGGACACAAAATACAAGGCGTTATAATATATTACTTTTTATTAGAAAATATAAGAAAGTCCTAGAATTATTATAGTACTAGTATGGGCCACAGTGTTTTTTAAATTTTAACCAAAAGTCATTTGTTCAGTTTTATAAAGTACATGAAAGATTAGTTGACTACGCTTGAAAATTCTGCAGAGAGCATGCGCAGTGTGCGTTGCGCGATTCTATCCAAGGTAAATGAAAGCTGATCGTCTGTTTCCTTTTGTGGTTATTTCAGATGTGAATATACTATTATTTTATGAAAAACATATATTGTTAATATATATTTGTCTTTATGAATTGACTTTCAAAAAAATATTTTTATGTTGTGTTTCTAACAAAACAGAATGTTATACGATTCTCAGTTTTCAGTGAAAAATAGCATGTCTCTCAAGTCCAGAGATGCCAATGACCGTTCCCAAGCGGGACTGCACTTGCGCTACGAAAAGTAGTCTGATTGGAAGATTAAAACCTGTCTATTTAAAACATTTAATGATAGAACGTCCAACGTCCTTCCGGCAGGACCAAAAAGACTCAGGTGAGTCCGTCCGAAATCGCTAAATAAAAACTAACATGGATTGACATAAACAAAAAGTAAAATATATCGTTGGAAAGATGATGAAACAAGCTTTCAGCGCATGTAAATGTCGAGCTCGTAAGTTCAAACCGAAGAGCAGGGTAGCTTAAAGAAGTTAAATTTTCTAAAACTTCATATAATTTTTAGTCACAAAATGATGGAACCCGGTCCTGCCGGCAGGATGCTTTTCGCTTTGTTTAAAAGGCTACCAAGCCTAGGCATATAAATTTAGAAATTTGATATTTACATCATTGGAAAGCTTGTTTCATTACCTTTCCAACGATATATTTGTTTTTGTTTTTATCTGCTTCCATATTAATTTTATAAAGAAAATTTGAAGAGAGTTTTTATTCAATTGGCCGCAATTTTGCTGATTAACATTAAAAATGAAATTTTTTCAAATTAAACAAATAGGTTTCATTCTTTGAACGTTTCTGAAGAAAAGGAGACTAGACCGGCCAAAATATATTAATTTTTGTGGATTTTACATTAAATTTACGAAAAAATGTTTTTTTTTATTTTTTTATAAGCAGCAAGTTTGAGGGCTTTGAAAAATGGTTTAATATTATTATTTTAAAAAGTCAAATATATGGATTTTTTCGTCTTTTCGTCTACTTTAATCCCAAGAAGTTCCGAAAAAGAAAAATTGAATTCTCTTTTTTTAAAAGCCTTATTTTCGGAACATCCTTCCGGCAAGACGGGCGCTTGGACGTTCTATCATTAATATATAAAGGTTTTCAAATAAACGCGCTCTAATCTCTCAATCAGAGCATTTCGGTCGCGCAAGCGCAGTTCCGTTTGGGGACAGTCATTGGCATCTCTGCTCAAGTCTGTTAAGGGGAGATTCCACTGATTTTTTTTTTTTAATACCGAAATTATTTTTTTTTAATTTTTGGTTAGTATGATTATCTAAAAATACGGGAAAAATAGTCTGAAGCGATAAGAATAGACTCGCTAGCAGGAGAGTAGGAATAACATCACCTTTCCACCTCGAAAATGCATGTTTTTTCATTAATTACCTAACTGCAATTTGTTTATTTTTAAATTTACATTTTTTCTTTTCGCACCGCTTGAAAGAGTAGTTCTTAAGTAATAAGAAATGTCTACTGTTACGTATCAAAGGTTATGTATATAACTTTAAGTTAAATTTTTGTATATTTGGTCCTTCAAACTTTAAACGCGTTTTTCTCGAAACTACACATTTTCAACTTGTTTACACTCTCATTTTTACAATTTTCAACGAAATAACTTGCAATTTGAACAGCATGCTCCTTGAATGTATAGTTTTCGTGTAAACTAGGATATTTAAGATCCATTAATATTTATAAAAGTTATTAACAATTTAAGTTGCAAAATTATTGTCGAAAAATTAAAAAGTCTGACATTTGGTTATTTTTCAATAAATTTTTTTTGTTCTAGTTTACACGATAGCCATAATGGTATAGATTAAGAAAATTTTTGACTTTTTTAGTTTAGATTAATTGTCGCCGAGAAAAAATGTAAACAACTTTTAGAGGGAACCACTTTCGGCAGCCATTTTCTAAGACTCCATTAAAAAATAAATAAATAAAAAATGGTTTTTATTACTGTAACACAAGTATTTTATTGTAAAAAAAGTTTAACTAAGAAATATTTATTTTACTACCTATAAAAAAATTTTTTAAAAAAACCTTAATTTCTGTGGAATCTCCCCTTAAGTCGTGAAAAATTTCACGATGTGGTATATAAGAACAATTTGATACGTACTTTTAAGTGTGTGTTTATATTTAAGTTATATGCGAATGTATGTGTGTATTATAGGTTAGTTCATAAGTGTTTATAAACATCAGAAAGTGATATAATAATAATTGTTCTTTGTTTGTGTGATTAATTATCCAAATATGTAAATGGATGAGTAAATTTCAGAAAAACTGTGAACAAGTGGAAATTATATTTTTTATTTTACAGAAATATACAATTTTTTTGAAAGACAATGAAATTCTCAAGCAAGATACTAAAAATTTTCATTAACTGCTTTTGAAACTCTCATGCAAAAAGACTGTTTCTAGTATTTTGTGTCGTATCCAAAAGGCAAGTACGGAGTCATTGAAAATTTTACCTACTTTTTTTCCATGTACGAAAAAAATAATTTATACTGAGAAAAATTGCGTTTAACCGAGTGGTAGAAATAGCTCGGTTAAAAAAAACTATTTAAAAATAAATAAGATATGGTTAAAAGAAACTAAGTTCTACTGATTATCACAACCGAAGTGAGTCGGTTTAAAGCACATCTGTTAAAATAACCCTCCGATGGATTGTCTTAATTAATCTCAAATGGGCATAATTAAAACAAACTTTCGTAGTTGTCGTTACCTATTTGTTTTTTGAATTCAAACTATTACTATATGATTAATATTTACTGAGCTTCATGAAAATAGGTTATATTCTAATATGAAAATAGGCAATTTATACATATAATGAATTTGACTATTTTTACTTAAACAATTTGTTTAAAATTTATAATTGTAGTCGGTAAATTTTAAACAAGTCGCATAAAAGTTGGTTACTGTTAATTACGTTGACTTATGTGGAACTTGTCTCAATACATAACAGTATTAGTTGATTACATAAATAGTAATTTTAATTCACAGAAAACCACCTTAGCATTAAAATACAATTTTGTAATCAAATAAATTTATTTTCAATAAAAAAAATATTTTTTATCAAGCAAATATTTTTTTATACTATAGAAAATATTTTGCTTTTTTTAACCGAGACAATTAATACTCACAATTAAGTAAAAAGGTTAAAAAGCTTTATTACAATCGAGTTGAGAAGTTAAAATTAATTAATTCACTTGTATTATTGTAACAGAACTAATTGACTGCAGTACGTAAGTTTATACTACTACTGTAGCCTTTCTAGGTGACTACAGTAACCGAGTAACTTGATTGACGCTTTTGGGTCATCAATCCTTGACTATTAGTTGCCGTAAGCGATTAAGTTGTTACCGTAACCGAGTAATCTTAACGAGTTTCAACCGAAACTTATAATCGTATTTGATCGGTTACTGCAAACAATTCACATTGCAAATGCTATATTAGCAGCATCGCTCGATTGTTTTTAAATAAAACTCGGTTATATTTAACCATTTATTTTTTTCAGTAAACGAATAAAATCCAACAACTAAATTAACGATAAATTAATAAAAACTGCCACTGAAAAAAGTTCTGGTTAGGTTATATTTTACACGATATTCTAGTTAATACAACCAGAATTCTGGTTATATTAACTACACTGAAAAAAAAATTTAATTGATTCAAGAAAATTTGAATTGGTTCAAGTAAATATCGGGGTTGCATAGGGTCAATCCAATTATGCGATTGGCTCAAGAAAATGATTTTCTTGACATAGTATACTAGGTTGGAGAGCATATGTTCTTGATCCAAGAAAATATGGATTTCGATCAAGAAATTAAGTGTAAGAAATTCAGAACATATTACTTCAATATCATGTGTGTATCAAATCAAGTAAACGGTTTACTTGTATTGCGAAAATATTTTCTTGATTTAAGAAAATTATAGATTTCAATCAAAAAAAATATTTTCTCAATTTAAGTAAATTATTTACTTGAATCCCCCCCCATTCCCTCATCCCATGATTTCTAATACTTAGGTCAAACATTTTTATTATTTAATTAATTAACATTTATATTTTTTATTTAAATAATTAAACAATTGTTATTTTACATAATATTTACATTTAATTAACACTTATCACAAATACAACAAATATACCTTGAAAGAAAATTTTCTACGGTCGGAGGAATCGAAACCCAGGTTGCACGCGTCAGAAGCCGTACCGTTGCCACTATGCCATCCAAGCCTCAATGGATAGTTTTCAAAAAACTGCTATTTAAGTTGCACATCCATTTGAAGAAAAATATTTTCTTGGATCAAGAACACCGTCATTGTGTTAAGTAAAAAAAAAGTTTCAAAGCAAATGAATGAAATGATTTGATTTAAGAAACACGAATTCTCTAGACAATAATTTACTATTTCGCTTAAGAACATAATATTCTTGATTCAATCCTTTTTGGTACTTCGGATAAGTAAAATATTTGATTCTAATAATAACATATTCACTTCCACCAAATACTGAATTATTAATACAAGAACTACACCCAATGCTCATAATTACTTGGCACAAGAAAATAAATTTCTCTCTTCAAATAAATATGGGATTGATTCAAGAAAATTCTATCAAGTAAATGCATTTACTTGGTTCAATTACATTTTTTTTCAGTGTAGAATTCTGGTTAACCTAACCAGAAATGTTCTGGTTAGGGTATATTTAACACGAAATTCTAGTTAAAATTAGGATTTCTGGTTATTCCAACCAGAACTTTTTTTTCAGTGCAAGATTCGACTTGTCAAGACATGTAGATTGATAATAAAAAAAGTAAAAAACAATCAACGTTTTTCTCTAAAATTAGGGGAGAGGGCCCTAAGGTGGTCACCCATCTTTTGAATGACTGTAGATTTCAAATGGAATTATAAATAGAGCTCAATAATACGGCGTTTGAAGCTTTATCATATTACCTAACTTCCTATCATAAAGTTTTTTTCATTTCATTAATAAAAAAAAGTTATGTCACTTTTTAAAAAAAGTTGAAAATTCGACTATTATTAAGTTGTTTATTTCATATTAATTATTTTTCAGGATCACAGAAACATATTACATATTGTTTTTGCACTTTGTCCTTTCGTCAAAAATGATACTTTTTGTGTATGTATTAGACAGGTAAAATTTTGAAAATAATTCTATTTCATTATTATTCATTATAAAACTTAAAAATTGATAAAATTCACATTCACAGTGATAAATATAGCGTATAAACACATTTTCATAAAAAATCAAAAGTAACCACCTTGTGGCCAAAAAAGTGTCCACCTTAGGGCCAAGAAACAATTTTTTTAAACGTTTATGAAAAAATTTTTTAAAGCACAATAATAATTATATTCATTTGGAATATTATTGTACGTTATATAAAGATGATTTTAACGATTTTTTACTAATTTAAAATAGTTAATTTCGATGATTTTAACACTCTGAGAAAAAAATTTCTCGATCATTCTAAAACAGAAATTTTACAACGTTCACGTTACAAAGAGACTCATACGACTATTTACCTCAAAACTTTACTAAAATCTTTGTCTTCTCAAATAATAACAATAACAGAGGGGAGAAAACATTTGAAGATACTAACTAATATACAAAAATTTTCTTAGGGTGACCACCTTAGCGCCCTCTCCCCTACTAAATTGCGATTATCTTGAAAACTAGAACCGACAGAAAAGAACTTTCTTATGTGGAGATCTGTATTTAATGTTTCTTTGGCTCAAATATAAAATACAGATTTTTCATCTTTCAATAACTTCTGTCAAATATACAAAAACCATCAATTAGATCTGTGCAAAATTCGAACCGAATAAAACTCGGTTCGGTTCGAATTTTCTATTTGAATTTTGGACATTCGAACTAGGCGAAATAATTTTAAGAGTTCGATTCGAATTATTTTGCACAGCTCTAATAATAATTATTAAATTCTAATATTTAATATATTACACGGAAAAAATTTTTTACTGTGAGGAATAGCTAATTTCAAAAATAAATAATATAAAGAATCTATGTAACTGTTTCAGTGAATGATTTCCAATGCAGTAGTCAAACTGTTTCTCTGATCTAGAGAAAATGAATATAACTGGTCAGCCATATTAGAAATATTTGATAGTTTACCATTCTCATAGAAATTTTCTCTAAAATCACAAATTTCAAATTTACATTCCTTACCTCTAAATACTAAATAAATAATATAATTAGTAAATTAATATTAATTTACTAATTTTACATTTTTATTAGTTATAAAATAAAAAATATAATTAATAGAATTTGAAAATACGCTTTGAACATTAATTTAAAAATGTTTTTATTCAAGTGTTATTTTGAGGTTGTGTTGTTTTCAAAAGGCAACGTAAGAAATATCATTTTCGCTGGGTCAGCGAAAATGGATTATCGATAGAGCCAAATCAGCGAAACTTATAGCTATTATAGTGATTGTTATCTCTACTACTTTAGTAGAACTTTTTGTAGCGTGTATCTTTTTAACGTAGTAATCTTTTTTAATTTTCTTAATTTAAAGCTTTAAACAGAAATACTAATTTTGCAGCCTGTTAGAAAAAACAAAAATATTTTTAGTTTTAAATTGAATTTAAATTAATTAATTTTATAATTAATGAATAATTAATTTAAACATTTTTTCAGATGTTTTCTTAGGGCAAAATAATTGTTTTGATTCTGGATTTCATAAATTAATTTCTATTTTCAATTAGTTAATTAGTAATATCTCGCCCTGAGAAGAATCATTTTAAAAAAAGGACAAAATTTTGTTTTCAATTATTATTTTTAAATAATTAATTTAATTTAAATTTTTTTATTAAAAACATATGTCATATCCATTTACCTTGAACACGCGACAGTAGAATCAGCAGGTCTAGAAGTGGTCCCAATTCGATGACGAATCCTCTGTCCTCTATCTTCATACTCGAAATGAGTTGCCATTTGGTCTCTTATTTCCAATAAAATTTTTCAACAAAATTAAAGAAATGAAATCTCTCACAAAATCACACTCTTATTTTTGTTTTTCGTTGCAAAAGACAATTCTTTCGAATACATTTTCTATCAATAGGAACAATTTAAAATTTCACTGTGGTTGTTTCTTTCTTTCAAACTTGAAAATGGACAAAAAAATGTTTCAATATCAGTGAGTATAATATATAATTTTTGACTTACAAAATTTGTTTTAGAACTGTCATTCACTGTTTTTCAACTTGTAGCTAACTATCTGATGAATCCCAGGGTATTCGGTTTATATAGGGGATGCTGCATTACCGAGGGGTGATCAATATCAACCCCTGGGCGGAGCCTTGGACCAATCCTATCTCTCTGCGAGTTAACCGATTATCAAACTAGTCTGTGATTGGCGAAAATTTAATAGCGCATTTATTTCGCGAGTTGGGGTATGAGTGTTTCTGCGGTTTATTGTTACTGCCGTCGAAATTTTAATTTTTTTTCTGGCACTTTAGTAAAATATGAGAGGAAGAGAGACGATGGGGACATTGGGGATATATTCATAAATCGATTACACTGTAAATTAGAGTATCAAGTTTTCTGGATTTGAAGTTGATGTTTTTTATATTGTTTTATTACGTTATAGTGTTGCTTTAATATATTTTTTATTTTTATTTTTACCTCATAAACATTTCTTTATTTACAGATATAAATCATTTTAATTGAAAAAATTGGTAGGGTTGCCACAGCTTAGAAAAATCAGGAAAAAGTCATAAAGTTTTATTAAAAGTACTGACGTTTCTGACAATAATTTATTTTAAATAGCTTAATTCAATTGAAGAACTGCCATAAAGTTATTACTTTTTTCTTTATAAATATCGAAATTTAATTATATTCAAGAACTTTAATAAAATTCATTGCAGCATTAAATTATTTTCATAAATAACAATGTTCATTAAGAAAAGCTCAATTGTTTTAAAATTCAATAAAATTCTTTGCAGATCTTTAGAAAGGATTCAATTATTTTCAAATAGTTTAAGAAACCTTTCGGAAAAAATTCAATTTAACAAATAATGAAATTCTTCGCTGAAATTCAATTTTCAATATTTCCTATTTAAGTAAAATTTTTCAAAAGAATTAAATTATTTACTAAACAATCGAAATCTGCATTAAAGTGTCCTCTATCCGAATATGATATTTATTTATTTGCATATAATTAAAAAATTGCATGATTTTTTAAAGGTTTTTTATTACAAATTCTTAAATTTTTAAGTCAAAAAATTTTTTTGACATCTAATATTACCATAAATCGTGCACTCGATTGTTATACTTTCAAAAAATATATTAACTTTTTAAATTTAAACATTTGATTTGTCAAAATGGCGCCTAAAAACTAAATTTTTTTTGAAAATTTGAAATTTGATGCTCGATATACATTTTTTAAACATTGGCTTGAAAATGTTTACTCGGGGGTTTTCGGGGTCTCTGATTACGAATTTGATATTAGTTTTTCAAAATTCAAAATGGGCGGCGGATCCAATATGGCGGACGAAAATTTCAAAATTTGGTTGGATTCTTTTACAAATCCGCACACAGAGGTTTTTGGGGTTGCTGAATACGAATCTGATATTAGTTTTCGAAAATTCAAAATGGCGGATTCAATATGGCAAACAAAAATTTCAAAATTTGGTTGAATTCTTTTATAAATCAGTATTCGGAGGTTTTTGGGGTCGCTCTTCGTGAATCTGATATTATTTTTCCAAAATTCAAAATAGCGGATGTAATATGGTGGACAAAATTTTGAAAATTCTGTGGGATTTTTTTTAAATCCTTACTCAGGGATTTTTCGGCGTCGCTGATTAATTATAAAAAGGTTTTTTTAGTTTTTTAAAAATCAAAATGGCGGATCTAATATTATGCAATTATTATGCTAATAATTATTACATTTTATTATATTTATTTAATAAAATATTTGAATTATAAAAAAATAATGAAAAAATTATAAAAGTGAATATAACAATAAAAATTAATAACTATTTATTAGTAACAATGGATTTTTTTAATGTTAATGACGACAAATTAATTTTTTGATATTAATTAAATTTTTTCTGCACTCTTTTACGCATGTAAAGTTATTATCATTTTGAAAAATTCGCACATTTTTCGTTATAATTCTCTTTTCTTCCACAAGGTGGTAGAGATGTATATTTTCTCCTGCTATGTTATGAAATACAAATGAGTAGGAATCTGTTGTTCTTCAAATAATACGAATTTTTCGTTTTTTCAAAGGTAAGTAGAATTTTCTTTTTTTTCCTAATATTAGATCCGCCATTTTGATTTTTAAAAAGCTAATATCAAATTCGTAATGAGCGACCCCAAAAACCCCAGAATACGGATTTGTAAAAGAATCCAACCAAATTTTGAAATTTTTTGTCCGCCATATTGGATCCGCTATTTTGAATTTTGAAAAAAACTAATATCAAATTCGTTATCAGCGACCCCGAAAACCCCCCCGTTAACATTTTCAAGCCAAAGTTAAAAAAATGTATATCGAGCATCAAATATCAAATTTTCAAAAAAAATTTAGTTTTTAGGCGCCATTATGAAAAATCAAATGTTTAAATTTAAAAAGTCAATATATATTTTTTGAAAGTATAACAATCGAGTGCACGATTTATGGTAATATTAGATGTCAAAAAAAATTTTTGACTTAAAAATTTAAGAATTTGTAATAAAAAAACCTTTAAAAAATCATGCAATTTTTTAATTATGTGCAAAAAAATATTGTTAAAACAATTTTTTATTAATTTTCTAATATCATATTCGGATAGAGGACACTTTAATGCAAAAAAAAATTATTTATCGAAAAGAAAATAATAAGTTTATTAGAAAATATTTAAGTTTGAAGTCAGACTAAAAATTCAGTGCATTCAGGCGTTAATGGGTTAAAAATTCTATCTGAATTTGTTCCTTTATATGCATAGAATAAGAATGTATAAAAGATTTTTCAAAATTTTTTTGATTTACGTCTTACTCAAAATTTTAGTTGGTTTTTCAAAGAAGGCAAATAACTTTTTTTCCGATTAAGATAATTTTTTTTCAAAATAGTCATAATAAGAAGTATTTTTAAGAGATAAATAAAAGAAAAAAAATGTTTTGTCTAAAAAAAATTTCAAAAATTTTTTTGAATTCAAATTTTGAAAAAATATATCTTTGATTTCAAAAAATTATTTTTGTATATATTGTCAATAATATACAGATTACTTCAAGTAAATTTAATCATGGGACAGCAACAACTGTACGAGAAAAAAAATAAATTGTTCAACGCGGGCGCCGTAACGGGATTTGTGCAGTATTCCTTTATGGCGGCGCAAGTTTTGTTTCAAATTACTCTACAGGTAACAATTCTATACCAAAACGCTTTTTCTTTTTGTGAGACCTTCGTATTGAATTCTCTATCGATATCTCAAGCCCTATTTTTAAATTTTTTAATTAAACATTTTTTAAATAACAATAAGTTTTCAAAAAATTATAAAATCGTAAAATATATTTTTAATTTTTTAGCATATTTATTATTTATGAAAAATAATCAAAAAACCTGTTAAAAAATTAAAAATAATCAATTTAAAATTGTTTGAACAATTAATTAATGTTATCTAAAAAAATTCTAAAATTGTAAAATTTTTTATGTGTAATTGTACACTTATAAAAAGAGTTAGCTGCCGTATCCAATTCGTTGGACTCTGGAGTGAGATCCAATAAATTGGTTAACACATCCAACTATTGGATACTGTATCCAAGTGAAAAGGCACCCCAAGTGCGAAAACCAACGCGGCCTAACATTGGCCCTGTATTGGCAAAGCTGGCATCGAGACTTGGCAGACAATATTGGTCCGACTTTGCGCCGACTCTTGTGGTTTTAACCACGGTTGGGCGTCGGCAGCCAGATCTAGGCAGACATTAATGTCCCAATATTGGCAGTAAGATTTTGGCAGTCATTAATGGTCCATTATTGGCAAAGTTAATGCAGCTAAAAAGTTGGATGTATCAACTAAGAAATAGTTGCTCTATTCCGATTACTTGGATCGCGCTCCAGCAACCATCCAACTGGATACGGCAGCTAACTATTTTTCTCCGTGTCCTGGCGATAAAAAATTATTTATTAAAACATTGTAAACAATTAATTGATAAAATAAAAGGTTATTATTTTTGTCATGAACTGTAATAAAAAAAAATTTTTTTAAATTTATACTTAAAATTAAAAATTAAAAAAAAAATTTATACATTTACTGTATTGTGCATTTTTTGTAATTAAAATATTCATCTATAAAGAGAAACTAAAAATTAATTATTCAACCATTGTTTAAACAATTTTTTGTTTCTGGCTTTTTAATTGATTGTATTTAGAAAAATCAGAAATTTATAATCCAAATGAAATTTATGAAAAAATGACAATAGTACATTGTTTAAACAGTTTTAATATTAATCATCACGGAAAAAATGGAGTATTCAACTAACTATGTGGAGGGACAAAGAGACTATATTTGAGGCTACGTTTTTCGTAACCACCTCGGAGCGTTAAATAGACACTCCAATGATTAGTTTGACTAACTCGAAGGGAAAAAGTTAATTATCCAGAGAATCAGGCTTAACCCCCAAAACCTTACCCCCTAAGTTTGACTATCCAGTTTTCTCAGCGCTTTTTCTTGTTATCAATAGATGATTTATTTATAAAAAATTGCATGACTTAGAAAAAATATAAATTTCTAACCCTAAATACAGTTTATGACAAAAATAGCATCAATTAATTGCTTATACAATATTGCAATAAATAATTTTTTTTATTATCAGTACAACTATTACACGCAAAAAAAATGTTTGGTTGGTTCAACAGAAAATTTGTTTGCCACAACCGAACTCTCTTGTTAAAATAGGACTGACTGAACACTTGGTTTCTAGCAACCAAACAAATTCGGTTCCATTTATTTTGGTTTCATTAACTAAACTGACTGTTATTCTAAAACCAAACTCAATTTTTATGTTTTAATTTTTTATTTGAATTAGGCATTAATTTAAAAATAGGTTAAAGAATCTTGGTTATTTCAAATTATAAAAATTTTGAAAGATTTCAATATTAAGAAGTTTTTGTGAATGACAAGAAACATAAATAAGTATAATAAAAGGTTAAAAAAATTATAATGTTGAAAAAGTTATAAATTATAATTTTTTTATACTTAGCTTTTCGGAAGCAGTTAGATAATAATAAAGCATAATAGGTGAACTCCACGTCAACTCATCACAGATATTTTCTAGACTAATTGGGATTTGGTTAATATTTTGTGTATATGCTCCTTAGGCGATATGAAAAAAGTTCCCCAAACATTTTTTGAAAAAAATAAAAAAATGGCGGAGATATGACACTTTGAATTTTTTAGTACTTTTATTTTAAAAAATTCATAACTTCTACTCTAATAATCCGATTTTAATTTTCGATATCAGAAATTGTTCGTAAAATACCATATTTTAAACTAAAAAATATTATAATTAACAAAAAATATTTTTGCTCTATTTTTGTCAAATTTGAAAAATAAAAATCGTCACTTAAAAAATATGGGGTTTTCAATTTCTTTTTTATTTATACCAAAAGATGCCAAAATTTGTCTGTTAAAAATCTGGTAAGTTTCATTGTGGGACCGCCATGGGTTTTTGAAAAAGAAATAAATTTAATGTGATGCATAGAAAAAAAAACTTTAGAAAGTCAGGGAACAATTAGCAATGAAATTCATATTACTTGTGATGGTCATTTGTTTTTTTTACATTTCCTGAAAGGACGTATAAATTTGTATCATGCATCACAATAAATTTATTTCTTTTTCAAAAACCCATGGCGGTCCCACAATGAAAACTTACCAGATTTTTAACAGACAAATTTTGGCATCTTTTGGTATAAATAAAAAAGAAATTGAAAACCCCATATTTTTTAAGTGACGATTTTTATTTTTTCAAATTTGACAAAAATAGAGCAAAAATATTTTTTGTTAATTATAATATTTTTTAGTTTAAAATATGGTATTTTACGAACAATTTCTGATATCGAAAATTAAAATCGGATTATTAGAGTAGAAGTTATGAATTTTTTAAAATAAAAGTACTAAAAAATTCAAAGTGTCATATCTCCGCCATTTTTTTATTTTTTTCAAAAAATGTTTGGGGAACTTTTTTCATATCGCCTAAGGAGCATATACACAAAATATTAACCAAATCCCAATTAGTCTAGAAAATATCTGTGATGAGTTGACGTGGAGTTCACCAATAATAAAATAATTTTAGTAATAAAAGAAACATAACTTAAGTCGAGTAAATAAGAAAATTTATTTATTAACATATTATAATTTGATTTCCACAACTGCCCAAGTAGAAATGTAATACTGGCATAGTACTGACCCAGTACTGACTGTCAGTATAGCAGTACTGACTCCAGTACTAAATCAGTACTGGGAAATCCCTGGCTGGTAACGCTGTCCAGTACTGATTTTTTACCGGCAGTCAGTACTAAGTCAGTACTGAAATATCACTGGCAGAACACCGCCTAATTACTGATTCGCAGGTAAAATTTAACAAATTTGGAAAATGCTGTAACGCGTTCTCTAAAAGAAAATTTACCTTTAGAAGCTTATATTAATTTGTTATTTGATTATTAAAGAAGAGGGAGTAATTTATTGAGTACTAATAATTATTATTAATATTTCTGTAGTAAATAAACTTTTATGAGTATCAATTAAAATGTAAATTATTAGTAAAATTGCTTTTATTGAAATAAGTTTTTTAAAAAAAATTTCTTATTTTTCTCATTAATTTAGACAATCTTATTTATTTAAATTAATTACTAAATTATTATTATTGTTTATAATTATTTAAATTTATATTTTATGTAACACTGTGGAGAATTATACACTAAACACTTAGAACTAAGACGGAAAAAATATCGCACGCACGGGGGATCGAACCCTAGACCTCGAGGACGCAAGTCGAATACACTAACCGCACAGCCACGCAAGCTTGGGAGTATATTTTTTTAAACTTCCTTTTGAATTATACGAAGGATATATACAGTGCTATAATAATGAATTCACTGTATAATATATTTATTGAAAGAAAAATTATTATGAATATATATGTTTTATATATTTATATACATTTTAACAAGACATTACATATTAATTAATAGGTATAGCATAAAAATATGGTAAAAATTATTTATTTAAATATTAATTAAAAAATGTATATATTTTTACATTTTTAAAAAAATAAAAAAAAATTTCATTATTAATAACACATAATAGTAAAAATAATTAATAAATAAGAATTTATTATTATTATTATTATGATATACCTATTAATTAATAATTAATAATATGTTAATTAAGAGTTTGACGTTATTGTTGATGAATAATGTTTTTAAAAATCTTGGAAAATAGTTTAATAGTTAATAAATCAAACGATGTTATTATTAATAGTGGGCCGGTTTAATGCCATTATAATAAATTTTGTTTGTTTTTTATAACTCCTTCGCAGTACTGATTTGGTGTTATGCCAGTTTTGTGCCAGTAGTACTGATTTTAACACTTTTTTAATTCCGACATGTTACTGATTCGGTTTTGAAGTCAGTATACTCCCAGTACTGATCGGGTTCCGAAAGTCAGTACCGACGGTCAGTACTGAGTCAGTACCATTCTGATGTTTAACTCCGTCATAACTCCGGACATTTCTACTTGGGTGAACTAGTTCGGTTGAGACAACCTGTCCTTTGTTTCAATTAACCGAACTTTATTCAATCAAACCTAGTTTAGTCAATTTGACCAAACCATTTTTTTGCGTGTACACATAAAAAATTTTACAATTTCAGAATTTTTTTTAGATAACATTAATTAATTGTTTAAATAATATTAAATTGATTACTTTTAATTTTTTAATAGGTTTTTTGGATTAAAATTTTCATAATTAATAAATAGACTAAAAATATATTTTATGATTTTTTTAAAACTTATTGTTATTTAAAAAATGTTTAATAAAAAAATTCAAAAATAGGGCTCAATATATCGATAGAGAATTTAATACGAAGATTTCACAAAAAGAAAAAGCGTTTTGGTATAGAATTGTTACCTGTAGAGTAATTTGAAACAAAACTTGCGCCGCTATAAAGGAATACTGCACAAATCCCGTCACACCGCGTTAGACAATTTAGTTTTTTTCTCGTACAGTTATTGCTGTCCCATGATTAAATTTACTTAAAGAACAAAAGAACTTAAATTCTGTACATTAATTACGTGTTGAAGTTATCGATCATTCCGAGTCAAGTAGATGGAAAAAAATTAAAACAGTTCCTTTAACGTTTTCAACAGCAAAGCTGCCCTCTTCAGAAAGTATAATTTTCTGTCTGTATGTATGTATGTATGTATGTGTATATGTATGTATGTATGTATGCAAAATATTGTTCACTTATAACTTGAAAACATCTTGACCGAATAAAGTAAAATTTGGCAATCCTTAAGGTATTGGTCTAACTTAAAATATTAGCTATATTTGATGAAAAAATATTGAGCTGAACAAAAGTTATGAATTTTTTAAAAAAGTTCAAAAAAATTTTTTTTTAAAATTTTTTCAGATTGGGTTAAATTTCTTAATTTATTAATAATATAAATGATTTTAAAGATATATTATATACATATAATAATAAACCAATTTTTTTATTAAAAAATAATACTAATATGAAAAAATTATGAATTTTTCCAAAAAGAAAATTCTTTTTTTAATTTTGACAGATTGCAGTAAATTAATTAGTTACTTACTTATTACTTTTGTAACACACATATGAGGCATTTTACGTGTAATGTCCTAAGTTGAAATTTCAACTTCTTGAAAAAAAATTGAAAACGCGGGGAATTTGTTGTTCTATCAAGTAGAAATGTGCCCCAAAAAATATTTTTGACTTTTTCGAAAAATAGAAGGGGGTAGAGGGGGGCCCAATTTGACCAATTTTGTTAACACCGGCTACTTTGTGAATTTTTTCTGAACGTACTTTTAATGGGAAAAATTTTTCAGAATATGTTTCGGAAAGGTTTTTTCGTCCTCTTTCCAAATGGTGGAATTTTATTTTTTAATATTTTAAAAATTTATCCCAATTTTTGATAATTAATATTTCAATTTCAATTTCCCAAAAAAGGGTCCGTTTTATTTGACAATAAATTATTGCAAACGAAAGCTGAGATTTTTTCCTATGCGTCTGTAAATTTTCAGAATGCCCTTTTTTTTGTTTTTTGAGTTATTAAATTTCAAAGAATAAATTGCTGCGCACAGCGTTGCGGTGGCACTGAGCCGCGTGGTACCCAGCGTGATGCGGGGTGCCCGCGAGGCAGCGCGCAGCAATTTATTCTTTGAAATTTAATAACTCAAAAACAAAAAAAAGGGCATTCTGAAAATTTACAGACGCATAGGAAAAAATCTCAGCTTTCGTTTGCAATAATTTATTTTTAAATAAAACGGACCCTTTTTTGGGAAATTGAAATTTAAATATTAATTATCAAAAATTGGGATAAATTTTTAAAATATTAAAAAATAAAATTCACCATTGAAAAATAATAATTAGCTACCTTTAACTATTTCATTAAAAAAAACTACTACTTTAAATCAGTGATTGACTTTTATCATCATATTCCCCGCGTTTCAATTTTTTTCAAGAATTTGAAAATTCAACTTAGGACATTACACGTAAAATGCCTCATATATATATATATATATATATATATATATATATATATATATATATATATATATATATATATATATATATATATATATATATAAACATATATAAACAATAAATTTACAGTTTTTTTTAACATATTAATTAGAACGGGAAATATTACATTTTTTCAAAAAATTTAAAAAATAGAAAATTTCCAGACTTTTATATTCTTGAAAGTATAACTTTTAAACTTTCTGTAATTAAATATTACATGTTATTTAGTCATATTTTAGCATAATTTTGAAAAAATACTGTCCTATAACTGTATCTATAAGATGGAAGTAAGTATAAAAATGTTTTTAATATCAAAAAGTTAAAAACTTATAATTGACAGACCAATTACTATCAAGCTTAATTCAGTAGTATTTTTGGGGTCTCTGGTAAACTTTTGACGTGAAAATAATGGAATATAGAATTATTTGTTTATCTAATTAATCAAAAAAATTTTAATTGCTAAACTTCGAAAATATTAAAAATGGTAAATGATATTAAAAAATATTAATTCACAGCATTAAAATTATTTTTCAATTATTATAAATGGAGACCTGTGTTATATGATACTTGCATTATGCTACTGGGAAGAAACTTTGGTAGTAAAATGTTTTGTTATTTTAATTTCAGATTTAACCTTTAGAAATGTTTTAAGCATTGTAGAGGCAAAAGTTAAACATGGTGTCTATTCTTATTTTTGTTCAACAAACTATCCGGTTTTTCCCAGCTTTGTCAAAATTTTTCCAGAAGGAAATGGCTACAAAAATTAACTTATTTTATGAAAATACTCTTCGACGGTTTTTATTCTTACCAATACCCTCAACAGGGGTTCCACAAACTGGAAAAACGGTAAATATGCAGGAATTTAATTGAATCGGGAAAACTGTCAATTCAGCTTGCAATATAGGTCTTATTTTAGATTTCAGCAATTATGATACAATTAGTTCGAATTCGACTTTACCATAATTCCAAAAATTAGTGGAAATTTTGGATTAACATATAATACTACAATTAAATTTCTACAAATAATTGACAAATATTGTTTTCTGCATTTTAATTAATTAAAAAAAAAATTATTGGATGATCAAAGTCAATCACTGATTTAAAATAGTAATTTTTTTTAATGAAATAGTTAAAGGTAGCTAATTATTATTTTTTTTCGGTCAAATTAAATTTCCCACCATTTCCCATCCTTCGATACTGGTAGACACACTACTGAATGCATTTGAAGAAACTAAATATAATAGGTTTTTCTTAATAAAATATACGAGCCAATACGCCCCATACAAACATTTTTTACAAGTAATTTTGAAAAAGATATAACAAAAAAACAAAGATTTCAAAAATTTACTTTCGAGCATCAAAATCACTTTTTCTGCCATATTTTTAACAATAATAAATTAATAACAATGAAACCTGGTACAAACTTACAGTATATCAAGTACATTATTTTGATAAAAAACCGTAATTACTCTGATTTACCACTTTTGAATAAATTGAAGTGATCCATTATGCCCTGATCCGTTTACGCCGCAGTCTCCCCTAACTATTAAGATTTTGTGTATCATATTTTTTTATTAACTGAATTATTTTCCAAATTAATTTGAATTATCTCAGAAAATAGTCGTTTTTGTAATTAGATTCTCTGTCAAGTATTAAAAAATTATCCCAGTCAAATGAATGGTTAAGTGAATTGCACTGATTTGTAATAACTTTTGTTTAAGAATTTTTGAATATTAATAATAAATAATAATAATTATAATGTTTACATTATCAAATTTTCTGTTTCCATCTTTAGCCTTGATGATTAAATTATAGCTCATTTTATTATTCTTTTTAGGAATAGTTAAAATATTGAAATTTTTAAAAAGAGTAGATGTCCTTTCATATAATCCAGGAACATATAGGGAAGAAAAACCTTGGGGAACATTCTATATAAATTACTACTTTTTGGATTTAAGGAATTCTGTTCAATGGAATAAAATGCGATGTTTAACATATTTATTTAAATAAATTCGAAAGGATAATTATTCCTTTTTAACGTTTATATGACAAATTTAATATTTTTAGAATGAAATTTTTTATGAGAGAGTTTAATAGCTCTATCGATGAGACTATAAAACTATTGCAACCTTTTGAGTAAAAGGATGTTAAGAATAATAATTAATGGTTCGTTCAGAAATTGTGGGTTTCTTGTACCAATCTGTAACAATTCTACTATTCTCATTGATGAGAAGCACATCAAGGAAACTAATAGAATTATTACTTTGCGTCTCAAAAGTTTTACGGTATTAATTTGATTAATGTTATTTTATTTTAATATTTAATATTATAATGAACTAATTGTTACGTCATCGTAACGTCATTTTCAATATTAATAATAATAATAATAATTATAATAATGGGAACAACAAATAATTGTTATTAACATATTATTAACAGTTATTTATAATTATTAATTAATGAAAATAGTAATAATAAGAATAACAAAATAATAATAATAATAAGCAAACAATAACAAGAGTAATAAATGTAACATCAATAATAAATAATAATAACAAGATAATAACAATTTGTAACAATAAATAATAATGATTAATTGTAACAATAATAACAAAATAATAATAATTAATTGTAACAATAATAACAAAATAATAATAATTAATTGTAACAACAATAACAAAATATTAATAATTAATTGTAACAACAATAACAAATATAACAAAAAACAACAAGATAGTAATAAAATGTAACAACAAAATAATAATAACAAGTCAACAATAATTTGTAACAACGAAACAATAATAAATAATAATTCATAATAACAAGATAATAATAAAATGTAACAAATAATAATTAATAACAAATTGTAATAACAAGTTAATAACAAATTGTAATAACAAGTTAATAACAAATTGTAATAACAAGTTAATAACAAATCGTAACAACTACAAATAATTAACAAACAATATTAAAAATATAATATTAAATAACGAAAATTGTAAAAACATATGACTAACAGGATATGAACACGTGCGATCTAAATACTGAGTAAACGCAAGTGTCTACAACAATAGTTTTCAAAGACTCTATGCTAGAAAACCTTTTCCGAAGAGACCATGCTAAAAGACCTAAGGAGTCTAGTATAAAAAGGGCCACACTATCATCTAAAACACAGTCTAAAATTGGAAGTCATCAAAAGTAGTCACCCGGACTACAGCTTTAAAAATGTAGTTAGTTCTTTTTCGAATTTTAGGAAATGAAAACAAAAAAATTTTTTTTTTCATTTTTTATTAAAAAAATAAAAAAAATTTATAAACAAATTAATTTTTTTTAACTTTGGGTATGATAAATTTTTAATTTTCTTTTTTCAAAACATACCTGTAAATGATAAGGTTTTGCAAAAAGTTTCAGAGTGGGCCTGACAAGTTTAATGGGTTAAAAAAGATAATTAAGCTGCCCGTGCAGGTCGCACGCCCGCGGCGCAATATGATTTTTTTACAATTTACTATTAAAAATTGTCTAGACCCTACAAATTTTATCGGATTTTGATTATTATTAAATTTGCAGGCTCTAGACAATTTTTAATAGTAAATTGTAAAAAAATCATATTGCGCCGCGGGCGTGCGACCTGCACGGGCAGCTTAATTATCTTTTTTAACCCATTAAACTTGTCAGGCCCACTCTGAAACTTTTTGCAAAACCTTATCATTTACAGGTATGTTTTGAAAAAAGAAAATTAAAAATTTATCATACCCAAAGTTAAAAAAAATTAATTTGTTTATAATTTTTTTTTATTTTTTTAATAAAAAATGAAAAAAAAATTTTTTGTTTTCATTTCCTAAAAGTCGAAAGAGAACTAAAACTTTCGTTCTTTGACAACTTTTTTCTAAACTCAATATTTTCGGACTTATAAGCTACTGAATATAGGTCTACGGTTAAAAGTGCAAAATTTCGAAAATTCATTACTCGAAAATTTTGACAAATTAAACAAAAATAAAAAATACGTATCTGTTTATTTTTGATACAGAATAGAAAAAAAAAATTTTTGGCCGATTTTTAAGAGGTCGACTAAAATCTCACGTGGAATCGCCCATATATATCCCAACAAAAACATCTATGATGCAAAAAACTTCCGCCAAGTAAAAAATTTTGTAACTGTCCAAACAATTAGTGAAATAAAAGTTTACCAAGTAAAATTTATAATTAAAATTTTAATAACGATTTATTTTAAATATTTCCTCTCCTACACAACCCGAAGTACATATTGCAGTTGCAAAAAGTAATCCGAGATTAGCTGCTGACATTGCACATTGAGGCTTAATTACATTTCCGAAATAAGTCAATGTTCTTCACTGCATTTTGAATTATAACAAATAAAATTAACTTCATAAGTTACATTAACAAAAAGCGAAATCCAATTATTCATCATAATAAAAAATTTCTATATCAGCAATTTAAAAATCTTGGCGTCAATACTTTCATTAATAACAATTATTAAAATTTTAACTATAAATTTTACTTAGTAAACTTTTATTTCACTAATTGTTTGGACAGTTACAAAATTTTTACTTGGCGGAAGTTTTTGCATCATAGATGTTTTTGTTGGGAATTTAAAAAATTTTTGCGTCATCTCAAACTTTTTTAATAAATGAAATAATTAATTGTAAAAATATTTTGGTCTTTGATCTAATAATTAAAAATAAAATACAATTAAGTTTTAAATAAGAAATTTATTTAAGATATGATTTATTTTAAAATAAATTTCAATCCTATCAACCCATAATACTTTTTCAAAATATTTTAAAAATGTTTTTAGCAGTTTAGTCTCTGCGGTCATCTAAATGTCAAAAAATTCAATTTTTTTGAGAAAAATCAAAATTTTTCAAAGAATACAGAGTGTATTAAAATTTCCTAAAATATATATCGAGATGTTAACCCAATAGATATTATTCCAGAATATCTCATACATCAGTTTAGAAGTTTAGGCTCTGTGTTTATCTAAATCTCAAAAAATCCAATTTTTTGGGAAAAAATTCAAATTTTTCAAAAAATACGAAATGTATTAAAATTTCCTAAAATATATATCGAGATTTTAACCTAATTAATAATATTCTAGAAGATTTCAGCAATCCATTTAGGAGTTTACGCTCCACGTTTGTCAATATATAATAGGCTACGAGACAGAAAACATGTACTACAAATTCCTCAACATCGAACTTGTCAAATGCAAAAATCGTTTATTGTAAGAGGGGCGAGATTGTGGAATAAGTTACCAGTTTCGATTAGAGAAGCTTCAAACCAGTTTCAATTTAAAAAACTTTTTCTTAATTTTATTTTTAAATGTGAGAATCAATTTTTCGATATCACATATTGGTGAAATAACCTGTTTTTTTCTACCTCCTTTAATAATATTTCCTACACACTTGAATATTTTAAGTTTATTTGTTCTAAAAAAAAGAGAAAAATTCTAGTTAACTACACTTAATTATTATTACTATAATGCTTTTCGAAATTATGGTTACCATATTATGATAGAGAGATGTAGTTATGTAAATATGAGAGATGTTTTTATGTGAATATAAATGCAGCACTATTGTTTAAATAAAATAAAATATATGTAATTGTTCCTTAAAGGGCTATATAGCCCTAGGAACTTATTCTAAAATAAATAAATAAATCTCAAAAAATCGCTATTTTATCGGTTTTCCTAGCCTAAATTCTATAAAAATATATAAAATATTGAATAAACTTAACAGAATTCTTTCTCTTTTGATTCTTTATCCGACGAAAAAAGAATGAGCCAAATCGGTTAAGATTTACTCGAGTTATTCAATTTTATTGAAAAACAGCCGATATTTCAAGAATATATATTCGCGGTTTTTTGCTTTTACTTGGCGGCGATTCTCTACCGCGAATCTTGATATATTGATTGTGTTTAGCTATCATTTTTCTATAATTTTATGTTACTTTGAACATTATAGATGCAATAAGGCTTACAAAAAAGTACTCGGGGTTGTTAGAGTCATAATGTTTGTTTTCAGTGAGTTTTACTATTACCATAAGATTGGAAAAAATATTGTTTGTTCAGAAAACAATTTTTTATGTGAAGAAATTTTTCTTTTTTGACTTTATTAATTCAGTAAATACATTTTTCTATTGTAAATAATTGTTAAGACAGAAATTAAAAAAAAAATTATGATTTGTTTCTTCTAAATTGTTTATTATAGAAGTTGTAAACTTCAACAACAGGAAATATTTTATTTTCTTTGAAAACTCGGAACTATTTTAGAATTTGAAATTTACAACGTTTATATTATATCAACAAATTGTAATAGAAATCATTTTCTACTCAACTTTCTAGAAAACAACAATAAAACTATATAAAATTCAACAATATTGGTATATTAGAAGTAATTAAGTAATTAATTAATTTATTATTGTTAGAAATGTTTAGTTAGTTTGGTAAATTTCAAAGTCAAATTCAGAGAGACAGCCTGAGAAAGAATATTCAATGTTCATTGAAACGAATGATATCTGTATGTATTAATGTTTTGTGGTTGAATTGAAGATTTGGCTCAAATATTAGCCTTCCCGCAGCAATATGAATGGGCCAATATTCAAATGAGTTCTGTTTAGTACTTTACAATGAAATGCAGCTTCGCAATTATGCAAGGTGTTAATACGACCACAATAGTCGGCGCAAGGGTTGTTGGTACATGACCGATAAAGTTTTGTCTCTTTTAATGATTTAGAACTTTGCTGGTATGATGGTCTAACTTTCCAGTCCCGAAAATGAATTATTATTGGCCAAACACCCGCCGATAATTGAGATCACACGGATTCATAATCCACTCTTGTCATCCTGAAAGGATTATTCCTTCTCGCTCCTCGCTCAATTTGCATACTTCGATCTTATCTTATTATAGTCCCTAAATTGGTTAATTCCGCTAAAATTCATTTCGTATTGTTATTTTATTTCAATATTTTTACTATTATCATTATAGGTTATTATAATTATTTGCAATATTTTATTCATTTTGATTCGATTCAATTTTGTAATTATTGAATATACTTTATAATTAAGTATTTTACACACATCAAACAAAAATCAAGTAAAAAATAAGTTTAATTTTTTCACTGTAATTATATGCGAACGTCCGCATGAAAAGGCAAACAATTTATTTATTATCCTTTAGATATGTAAAATATTTGATCCAAATATTTTCTTATTTCCGAGGGGAAATTCACTTAAGAAATCACAATTTCCTTGTTTTCGAAGTCAGAAAATATTCAAGAAATTTTAGCAGTCTATAGAAATCATTGGGATTCTCAATCGAAATCGTAGGGAGTCTCAACCGAAGTCTATACTCACAGAGCAGTTGGCTCGTCAGCCGATAACTGCCGTATGAGCCCAAGTGTCCCCGAAGTGTTTATTGTCAAGTGATCTCGTGTTTTCGTTAAAGGTTATGTTTTATGTTTACCTTTACAATGAAGTATTAATCAATCGTAAGTAGAAAAAAAAATTGAAAATATTTTTATAAAAAATTTCATTAAAGAAAGAACGTTACATATATTTAAATCCATTACTTTTCTCAATAAACATAAATAAAGAAATAATAATCAGTACTTTTACAATCTCTTATTATTACAATTTTAGATAGACTGTTTAGAAAATGTATAAAAACAATTTTGTTTGTAAAAATATAGCACCTTTGATTTTGAGGAATAACAACATTCTTTAATATTTTTAATATTGAAAAAAATTCATCTATATTAATCTTTTTTTAAATCTTAATTTCAAATTTATTTAAAAGAGCAGCAAATTTTTTATGTAGCAAATAATTTTTATTAATTAAATTCTTAACGTTTATTCTAATGACAAATTAATATTCAATAAGTTATGAAAAAATTAAAATCACCAAACATTATTTATTTAAATGTGAATTTTTTTGTGATTTCTAAAAACCGATTTTTACCTAGCTCATGCTCATCCGAAGCTACATTTCGATATATTGCGCGCGAGTATGTAAGCAGTCACCGGCAGTCCCCTAGAAATCGCAGGTAGTCGCGTAGAAATCTCAAGAAGTTTTAAAAATCAATATGAGAATCTTACAACGACTGCTACTAGCGATTTCTGACTTCTCAAGTGAATTTCCCCTCGCTTATTTCTTTTTATTAAATAAAATAATTTGAATTAGTTAAATCAAATAAATTTAGTATTTGGACTAAATAATTAATTATTTGACGCAATTAAAAAGACATTATTTTAAGTTACAATCCCTAAAATAAAAAAAAACTGGACAAGTGCGAGTTGCTCTCTTTCCCCTCGCTTATTTCTTTTTATTAAATAAAATAATTTGAATTAGTTGAATCAAATAAATTTAGTATTTGGACTAAATAATTAATTATTTGACGCAATTAAAAAGACATTATTTTAAGTTACAATCCCTAAAATAAAAAAAACTGGACAAGTGCGAGTTGCTCTCGCACTGAATTGGCGGGTTCCATACAAAAATACACAAATAATACATGGGATATTGTAACATCAATTAGCACTGAATTGGCGGGTTCCATACAAAAATATAAAAATAATACATCCCGTGTAGAAATTGCAATGTGGCACTGTTAGGGACCGTAATAGTTTTCCCTTTTAATATTAGGGGCCCAATAGGGCAAATTGCTAGGGTCCTTACTAGTTTCGTTACGCAAAATGTAATGGGGTCCGTCAGTGGAAAATTAATATGGCCCCAAACAAGGCCCTTACAGGTCCCCTATCAAAGCCCTCCTAATTACAAATGACTGCCTACATTAAAAAAAACCTGCTTTTTATTAATTTTTGACTATTTCCTATAGTTTCAGGAGGCGTAAATAATTAGAAAGATGAGTAAAAAATAATCAGAAATAAATATCATAATTCTAACATTAATTAATCATAGTTCCTGAAGGCCCCAATAAAAAAACGTTGTTGAAAAAACTATAAAAAACAATTAAATTAATTATATAAAGTATTAAAACTGAAATTATTTATTTATGTTTAATAATTGTTTAATTTCGTTTTTTAATCTTATAGGAAACAAATCTTATAAACATATATTTAATATAAATATACCTAACAGAGAAAAAAATTCCTAAACGCCGGGAATTGAACCCACGACCCTAACATTCGCAAACCAATAACCTAACCACCCTAACACGCTCGCACTCTACAATGACTTCCATCATACTTGAGGACATTTATGTTCACATTAATTATTAATTTACTATAAATAATGTCTCTATCGGTTATTAAAACTTGTTACTCGGGGGTTTTTGGAGTTGCTGATTACGAATCTAAAGTCATTTTTAAAAAATTCAAAATGGCGGATCCAATATGGAGCTAAAATTCAAATTTGATCAGATTCACTTAAAACTTATTACTCGGGGGTTTTTGAGGTCGATGTTTACGAATCTGAAGTCATTTTTTAAAAATTCAAATTGACGGATCCAATATGGCAGTCAAAATTCAAATTTGAATCAGATTCACTTAAAACTTTTTACTCGGGTGTTTTTGAGGTCGATGATTACGAATTTGAAATCACTTTTAAGAAATTCTTGCTTTACACTAATCTATAATGTAACACGTGAGTAACAAGTTTTTGACAATTTGATAAAATTTTAATTTTGTCCACCATAATCCAATTCTGATTGGATCCGCCATTTCTAATTCCTAAAAAGTGACTTCAAATTCGTAATCATTGACCTCAAAAACCCCCGAGTACCAAGTTTTAAGTGAATCTGATCAAATTTGAATTTTGACCGCCATATTGGATCCGCCGTTTTGAAATGTTTAAAAATAACTTCAAATTCGTAATCAGCGACCCTTATTCCTCTGACTAGGACGGTTGTAAGGGATTTACTTCGCATGTCACATTAATAAAGAATTATTTAAATAAACTAAAATTTTGCAAGGAGCTGTTTTTAAAATTTTTTAAATATAAATTTATAATAATAAATAACTAATTAAAAATTATAAAATAATATGATGTAATAATAATATTATAGTTTAATAAAATGAGATTAATAATTTGATTCTATAATACTACACGCAAAATAATAAAAAATAATTAATTAAACTTCTAATATTAGGGACCGTATTTGCTCTGTTTGGGACCCTTATAAGGGAATTACTTCGCGTGCCACATTATATACGAAAATCTGTAATTCTGTCTCATCAATCGGGCCGTATTAGGACCTGATAGGGAAAACGACATAATTTTTTTGTTGGGGAAAACTGTTACGGGCCACAAAAAAGCCCTATTATTGTCAGGGACTATAATGGCAATTTCTACACGGGATGGGATATTGTAACAACAATTGGTAGGATTTTTTCACTTACAATATTCTGATTCTACTTTCAATATTCAGATTCCACTTTCAACATTTCGATTCCACATTTCGATTCCACTTCCAATATTCCGATTCCACATTTAGATTCCACTTTCAATATTCTCATTCCACATTCAGATTCCACTTTCAACATTTCGATTCCACATTCCGATTCCACTTTCAATATTCAGATTCCACATTTAGATTCCACTTTCAATATTTCGATTCCACATTCCGATTCCACTTTCAATATTCCGATTCCACTTTCAGATTTCACTTTCAACATTTCGATTCCACTTGCAATATTTCGATTCCTCTTTTGATATTCAGATTTTTACTTTCAATATTCTTATTCCACATTCCACATTCAATAATCGGATTAACATTCAGATTAAATATTCTATTTTTTACATTCAACATTCCTATTCCACATTAAATATTTTTACTAAATCCTAAAAAGATTCTAATTTTTCACTAAAAAAATGTAAAGATTAACTAAAACCACTTTTGAATCTACCAGGGAAAATATAGAAAAAAAGTTTTTGTATATTTTTTTAGAAAATTTTATATTTTTCGCTGAAAATTTTATGAATTTTCATTTTTCATAATCATTTTAATAAAATAATATTAAAAATAATTTTCATATAATAATTGATGTTAATTTCAGTTAAAATTAATGATTAATACTATTTATTAGTAATTTTTGTTTGTTTGACCGTATTAAATATACATTTGTAAGATAATGAAAAAGGCCAATTTTACGGTTTTTAAAGATGACTTTTATTATTTTAATCCCAACTAGTTTCAAGCCATATATGGCTCCTCATCAGGGGATGAATATTTCACAAATACATAATCCAAAAATAAAACAGCACACACAAGATTTCAAAAAGGATTAAATTTTTAAATTATCTGAAATAAAAATTTTAAAAAAATATTTTAGAATTAAAAATTGAAATATTTATTTTAAGGTTATATTTTATTTTTGTTTTATTTTTGGATTATGTATTTGTGAAATATTCATCCCCTGATGAGGAGCCATATATGGCTTGAAACTAGTTGGGATTAAAATAATAAAAGTCATCTTTAAAAACCGTAAAATAGGCCTTTTTCATTATCTTACAAATGAATACTATTTATTATTTATCATTGGGAATCTTTTTATGGCAATCTGTGAATTTGAATCATTCAAATATAACTGATTTAGAAGCAAAAAGTCAGTTACTAATTTAAATAGTAATATTTCTACTGACAATTAGTTAAAAATAAGATCATAACATTTCAGTAAATGTTTTTAAAACATACCATTTCGAGAAAAGAATTTTTTTTTGTTTTTTTTTCCAAGTTTGTCAACACTGCCGCTAGACATAATATATGGTTATGCATTTTTAAAAAAAGGTATCTTAAATATACTCTTGTTCACTTTTTCAATGTATTGATTCAAAATTCCTAATAATTTAAATTAATTGCTTGTCAATCATTAGAAATTCTTTACTGTAACGCTTTTATAGATCTTCAACATGGTATGTTTTATAACAAACTTTTAAAATTGTATAGTTTATAACGAATTCTTGACATGCTACAGTTTTCCACCAAGCCGACGAAATAGTGCGTTCATGGGTTTTCATAAAATTCATCATTTTAAACGAGCTTTTCTGAATCATTGTTGAAAGGAGTTTTTCTTAAACAAAATTAGAAGACAAATATGCGAACCGGAATGTTGGAATCGGAATGTTTGAAAGTGGAATCTGAATATTGAAAGTGAAATCGTAATGTGGGATCGGAATATTGAAAGTGGAATCGGAATGTAGGATCGAAATATTGAAAGTGGAATCGGAATGTGGAATCTGAATGTGATTGTGGAATCGAAATGTTGAAAGTGGAATCTGAAAGTGGAATCGGAATGTAGGATCGAAATATTGAAAGTGTCATCGGAATGTGGAAACTGAATATTTATCGGAATGTTGAAAGTGGAATCAGAATGTGGATCGAAATATTTAAATTGTCATCGGAATGTGGAATCTGAATGTGGAATCGAAATATTGAAAGTGGAATAGGAATGTGGAAATCGAAATATTGAAAGTGGAATCTGATTGTGGAATCGTGATTTTGAAAGCGGAATCGGAATGTGGATTCGAAATATTGAAAGTGGAATGGGAATCTGAAATCTGAATATGGAATCGGAATATTGATAGTGGAATCGGAATGTGGAATCTGAATTACTCTGATTTAACACTTTTGAATAAATTGATGTGATCCATTACGCCCCGGTCTCCCCTAATTATAATAAAAAATTAAAAAAATATTTTAGGTTTTCTTTGAAAACACAATGAAGATCAATACTATACTGGAAAAAAAAAATTATTTGGTTATAATCCAGTAAATGTGTATTCGATCCAAATACCTATTTATTTGTCCTAAACAGTTTATTTTATCGCATTAAATAACTATTTTTTGAATCGAATACAAATTATTCAAATCAATAAATGGAACATTTCAAACTAAGAAATAATTATTTGAATTAATTAGTGAAATTATTCAAATCAAATAAATGTAATATTTCAAGCAAGTACCCACCTAGCACAATATCTTGCTGTAAGTTTGTGGTGTAGATTACATGTACAGTTTGTAAGGATAGTGTTGTATACTTGTAGTAAACTTAAGGTAAACTTTAAATTTCCGCCATTACCGTAAGCTTACAAGTAAAGGTTATTATAAGCTTACATGTAAAGGTTACTGTAAGCTTACAAGTAAAGGTTATTGTAAGCTTACAAGCATAGTTTACTGTAAGCCTAAAAGTAAAGGTTATCGTAAGCTTACAAGTAAAGGCTATTGTAAGTTTACATGTAAAGGTTGTTTACTAAATAAAGTAAATCTTTACAAAATAATTTATAATGTAATTAAAAAATAAATACAAAATTTAAAAAAAAAATTTTGGTCTTGCTCCATTTTGGAAATTTAACAAGCCATTGAAAATCTTGAAAACAAATTTTGGAGGACTGAGATTCGAACCCGAGATCGACGTGCATACACCTAACATCCTAACTAACTGAGCTCAGTAGGGAACTGACAAAGAAAAAATCAATATTGCTTTTAAAGAGTTAGTCATCTTCTTGGTTCACCTTTAAAGCAATATTGATTTTTTCTTTGTCAGTTCCCCACTTAGCTCAGTTAGTTAGAATGTTAGGTTTATGCGCGTCGATCCCGGGTTCGAATCCCAGTCCTCCCAAATTTGTTTTCAAAGATTTTCAATGGCTTGTTAAAATTTCTAAAATGGAGCGAAACCAAACATATTTTTTAAAAAATTTTTATTTATTTTTTAATTATATTATAAATTATTTTGTAAAGATTTACCTTATTTAGTAAACTTACCACATCCTTACAACTTTATAGTAACCTTACCACAGCCTTACCATTTAGGCTTACAATAACCTTTACTTGTAAGCTTACAACAACGTTTACATGTAAACTTACAATAATCTTTACTTGTAAGCTTATAATAACCTTTACTCGTAAGCATACCGTAATGGCGGAAATTTAAAGTTTACCTTAAGTTTACCACAAGTATACAACCCTATCCTTACAAACTATACGTGTAATCCACACCACAAACTTACAGTAAGATATTGTGCTATATGTGGGTAAATAATTATTTGAATTAATTACGAAAATTATTTCATTCTATATTTAATACAAACATTTTTTTAAATATTTAGTATTTTTTTAATTCATTAATATTTCATATACATTAACTGATTTACAAACATACTTTTAACATGATTTATAAACATATTTACACAGTTTTTATTCAAAACACAACACACAATTTTATTATTTTATATAACGCTTAAAACGAAGAAGAAAAAGTATTCGCTCGCATGTGGCATAGAACTCACGTCCCTCCGCCTATAAACGCAGACCGCAAGCTTATCAACGCACCTATTTAAGCCACACCGCCACTGAGACTTGATGAGAACTTGGGCTGATCTACTATATCAATGCCAGTGTCGTATATTCTGTATCCAAATAACACATTTACTTGTCGAAATATTTTTTATTTGTATTAAATAAATGAACTATTTAAGTGAAATAAATAAATGAACAGTTTTCAAGTAATTCATTATTTTTGTTTCAAATAATTATTTAATGGATTGCAATATTTTTTTTATTTGTATTGATAAAATAGTGTATTTGCTTTGAATAATGAATTATTCGGATTAAAATAATTAAGTTTATTTGAATCAATAAAATAAATTTATTGTGTCAAATAATTTTTAATTGCATTAAATATACGAAGTATTTGAATGAAATAAATAAAAGATTACTTTTAAGTAGAAATTTATTTGATTATAAAAAAATATAGAAATTTATTTTGATGTTTTAAGTATCGTTTTGATTAAAAGAAAAATGAAAATAAAGTTTTAGCAAATAAAAAAAGAAAGTGAATTTTGATGCGGTTTATATCTATTTAAAGAGTCCCATATCGGATGAGATTTATAGATGGAAAAAGAATAGATATCACATATTATAGTTTCGAGAAGTGTCTCTTATAGCAGAGAAATTTTTAGGAGCGTGCCGCTTCAAGTGACACCGTGACAAATTTTGAGAGACTATTGTAACGTGAAAACTATTATTTATCTCAATTTGTCACAAGGGGAGGGGTCGAGCTTATGCACAATTTCGAGTGCGGGAAACCAAAGATCCGTCTACTGATACATTGCTTGTTTTTTTCTACACCCCTCTGTTGATGTAGCAAAATTAAAAATTGAAATTTACACATAAAGTCAACGTAGCTATTTTTAAATGATTTTCAAAAAAGAAGCTTTTTTTTAAATAAAAAAGAAGACTACATTTTTTGTTTAAAAAATGTAATTAATTTAATTAAACTAATAAATTTAAAAGAATTTTTAAACAGTAATTATAATTCATTGGTTTGGTTTGTTTCAGAAGTACAATCAAGAGTCAAGGGTTGGAATCCATGGATATGCGTTGGTGGACACATTTCCCAATCCATTTTTCCCAATAGTTAAAATTCCCAATCTTTCTTTTTCCCATAGTCAACTTTTTCCCAACCTATTATTTTCCCCAAAAATATTAAAAGTAGGGGCGTAATTGATCATTTAAATATTTTATTCAAAAGTGGTAAACCAGAGTAATTACGGTTTCTGATCAGAAACAATGTACTTGGCATACTGTAAGTTTGTACCAAGTTTCAATGTTATTTATTTATTATTGTTAAAAGTATGGTAGAAAGAGTGATTTTGACGCTTATGAAAGTAAATTTTTGAAGTCTTTGTTTTTTTATTATATCCTTTTCAAAATTACTTGTAAAAAATTTTTGTTTATCAGGTTTTGAGCTTTAAATATTTGTTCTTAAAGAACAATTAAAATTTTTGTTTAATACTTACGGAATTGATAAAAAATAAAATTTTCAACAAAAACCTCCTGGGCGTAATGGATCACTTTGGCCGGAGCGTATTGGCAAGCATATTTTATTAAGAAAAACCTATTATATTTAAAATATTAATAAAATGATTACCAATGATAACCCTTTATAAAAAAAAATAACTGGAAAATAGATTTTTTAATTTTTCAAAAATTTTGAGTTTTATTCTATATTGGAAAAATTTAAACTTTGGGAAATTTAGGTAATGGAGAAATCGTTTTTTGGGAATGATTGGTTGCGGGAAATATGTCCATCGAGAAGGATGGACTGGGAATAATGGATTGGGAAAAGTGTCCTACAATCAAATACTTTTTTAGTTGGATCAAAAAAATATGTATTTGATTCAAATAACTTGAATTATTTTAATCACACTTATTTGAACCAAATAAATCGTACTTGATTTAATTAAATAATAAATTGAATTGAATAAATGAATATTATTTAATACAAATAATGAGTTACCTGGAAAGTAATCTTTTATTTATTTCATTCAAATTCTTCGTATATTTGATGCAAATAAAAATTATTTGACCACAATAAAATTTATTTTATGGATTTCAAATAAACTTAATTTATTTAATCCAAATAATTCATTATTCAAAGCAAATACACTATTTTATCAATACAAATAAAAAAAAATATTGCAATCCATTAAATAATTATTTGAAACAAAAATAATGAATTACTTGAAACTGTTCATTTATTTATTTCACTTAAATAGTTCATTTATTTAATACAAATAAAAAATATTTTCGACAAGTAAATGTGGTTATTTGGATACAGAATATACGACACTGGCATTGATATAGTAGATATAGTAGATATAGTAGATTTATTTAACTCAAATAAATCATTTCTCTGGGTGCATTAAATTCAGAAATTTTTAGAGATTCATTATTTCATTAAATTACACTGATCTTAAATAATTATTCAAAAATTATTATGAAATATTTTAATTTAGGGTTCAGCGATGAACTAAAAATGATTATCAAATAGGGAAGAGTAAATAATAATAATAACAATAACCACACAGTAAAAAAAAATTTATTTAGATCAAATAAAAATTATTTGGTCCAAATAAATCATTTATTTGGTTATACATATTATTTGGTCCAAATAAATCATTTATTTGGTTATACATATTATTTGACCTAAACATTTTACTTTATCGCATCAAATAACTATTTTTTGAATCGAATACAAATTATTCAAATCAATAAATGAAATATTTCAAACTAAGAAATAATTATTTGAATCAATTAGTGAAAATTATTCAAATCAAATTAAATGTAATATTTCAAGCTAGTAAATAATTATTTGAATTAATTACGAAAATTATTTCATTCTATATTTAATACAAACATTTTTTTTAAATATTTAGTACTTCTTTAATTCATTAATATATTATATGGGTAGCTCCATGCCTAAAAATCAAAAGTTGTACCCTAGTTTTTTCGATTTTGTTGAAACTTTCGAAATTTTTGAAGTGGTAATACATGCCAGTAAAGAGCCTTAATTTCGATTTTGAAAAATTTTGAAAAATTTTGGATTTACGAGGTTTTTAAAATTTTTTTTGAAATTTTGAAAATGGTATATCTCTAAGGAAAATGAATGAAATTTTATGAAATTTTCAGGGAATACTTATTGTTTACAGACAATTTAGGAAAATATTTTAGAAAAAAAAATTTTGTTTTTAAACAAACTATTAAAAAAAATAATTTTTTTAAATAAACAATTTTTTTTGAAAAGTGCCATTTTTATTTTTTTTTTAATAATAATGATTCGATTTCCCACTTATTTTTACGAGTATTTTTCCAAAAAGAAAATTGATGGAGGGTCTGAAACTTTAGGAGATATTGAATTTTTTATCCTTGCGCGCAACCGTAAAAAGCCGCATTTTCCTTCCGGCTATACTCTACATACAAACTAACGTTCAAAGTCACTTCTAAGTCGTAAATTTTAACCAAATTCGATTTTTCTTTTTGGAGAATGTCAGGCTATAAATTCGTAAGAATACTGTGCAATTTTTAAATTTATATTCGTTTAAACAAATTATTATTATTGTTAATTACTAACTTTTTACATATTGTACCTAGAGAGGTGTATTTTTTACTAATTTTGCAATTTACCGGAACTAACACAAATACCAATGCAAATTTACCAACCCTAATTAATTAAAAGTTAATTAATTTTTAAATTAATTATTATTCTTATTTTTGTTTAAAAATAAAATTTTATTTTTAATGTAAATCTGTATATCAAAAAAGTTTGATAAATTTGCATGTTTAGAAAAAAACTGCATCTTTTAAGTATACTATTCTGTAAATAGTTAGTAATGAACAATAATAATTTGTTTAAATCTTGCTTTAAACAATAATAATTATGTTTTAAATTTGCATTGGTATTTGTGTTAGTTCCGGTAAATTGCAAAATTAGTAAAAAATACACCTCTCTACCCAAGTAGAGAATGTAATACTGGCATAGTACTACTGACCCAGTACTGACTGTCAGTATAGCATTACTAACTCCAGTACTAAATCAGTACTGGGAAATCCCTGGCTGGTAACGCTGTCCAGTACTGATTTTTTACACCGGCAGTCAGTACTAAGTCAGTACTGAAATATCACTGGCAGAACACCTCGCCTAATTACTGATTCGCAGGCAAAATTTAACAAATTTGGAAAATGCTGTAACGCGTTCTCTAAAAGAAAATTTACCTTTAGAAGCTTATATTAATTTGTTATTTAATTATTAAAGAAGAGGGAGTAATTTATTGAGTACTAATAATTATTATTAATATTTCTGTAAACTTTTATGAGTATCAATAAAAAATGTAAATAATTAGTATACAATTCCTTTTATTGAAATAAGGTTTTTTTAAATAATAATTTTATTTTTTTTCATTAATTTAGACAATCTTATTTTATTTAAATTAATTACTAAATTATTATTATTATTGTAATAATAATAGTTAATAAATCAAACGATGTTGTTATTAATAGTGTGGCCGGTTTAATGCCATTATAACAAAGTTTGTTTGTTTTTTATAACTCCTTCGCAGTACTGATTTGGAGTTATGCCAGTTTTCTGTCAGTACTGATTTTAACACTTTTTTTTTAACTCCGACATATTACTGATCTCGTCTCGTTTTGGAGTCAGTAATACTCCCAGTATCTGATCGGGTTCCGAATGTCAGTACCGACGATCAGTACTGAGTCAGTACCATGCCCGTGTTTAACTCCGTCATAACTCCGGACATTTCTACTTGGGTAGGTACAATATGTAAAAAGTTAGTAATTAACAATAATAATAATAATATTTGTTTAAAAACGAATATAAATTTAAAAATTGCACAGTATTCTTACGAATTTATAGCCTGACATTCTTCCAAAAAGAAAAATCGAATTCGGTTAAAATTTACGACTTAGAAGTGACTTTGAACGTTAGTTTGTATGTAGAGTATAGCCGGAAAATGCGCTTTTTTACGGTTGCGCGCAAGGATAAAAAAATTCAATATCTCCTAAAGTTTCAGACCCTCCATCAATTTTCTTTTTGGAAAATACTCGTAAAATAAGTGGGAATCGAATCATTATTATTAAAAAAAAAAATTAAAAATGGCACTTTTTCAAAAAATTGTTTATTTAAAAATTATTTTTTTAATATGTTTTGTTTAAAAACAAAAAATTTTTTTTTTTCTAAAAATATTTTCCTAAATTGTCTGTAAACAATAAGTATTCCCTGATAAATTTCATAAAATTTCATTCATTTTCCTTAGAGATATACCATTTTCAAAATTTCAAAAAAAATTTTAAAAACCTTCGTAAATCCAAAATTTTTCAAAATTTTTCAAAATCGAATTAAGGCTCTTTATCTGGCATGTATTCCACTTCAAAATTTCGAAGTTTCAACAAAATCGAAAAAACTAGGGTACAACTTTGATTTTTTTTAGGCATGGAGCTACCCATATAATATATTAATGAATTAAAGAAGTACTAAATATTTAAAAAAAATGTTTGTATTAAAATATAGAATGAAATAATTTTCGTAAATAATTCAAATAATTATTTACTAGCTTGAAATATTACATTTATTTGATTTGAATAATTTCACTAATTGATTCAAATAATTATTTCTTATAGTTTTGAAATATTTCATTTATTTATTGATTTGAATAAATTTGTATTCGATTCAAAAAATAGTTATTTGATGCGATAAAGTGAAATGTTTAGGTCAAATAATATGTATAACCAAATAAATGATTTATTTGGACCAAATAATATGTATAACCAAAATAAATGATTTATTTGGACCAAATAATTTTTATTTGATCTAAATAAATTTTTTTTTTTTGTGTGGTTATTGTTATTATTATTATTTACTCTTCCCTATTTGATAATCATTTTTAGTTCATCGCTGAACCCTAAATTCATAAAATTTCATAATAATTTTTGAATAATTATTTAAGATCAGTGTAATTAATGAAATAATGATCCCTAAAAATTCTGAATTTAATGCACCCAGAGAAATGATTTATTTGAGTTAAATAAAATTCATTTGAAACACAATAAAAAAGTATATTTGTCCTCAGAACCAACTAAACTTTTATTTGGCTCAAATAATATTTTTTATTTGAATTAATATATTTCGTTTAAATATACATTTTTATTTGAATGAAAAATATTTCATATTTTCTTTAAATATATTTTATATTTAGAACAAGTAAAAAACATTTTTTCATTTTAATAAATCCTGTAAGCATTCTGAAATATTAAAATTCACTTATAACCTTCAAATAAATTTAACAATCACAATCACTAAAGAAACTCTTAATATTCATTAAAATAATGTTTTTATTTTTATAAGAATATTTGTTAGGGGTCATTCACATATTACGTGATACGCTAGGGGGTTGGGGGTGTTCGAAAAATTGTCATAGTTTATCACGTTAGGGGAGAGGGGTTATGAGTTCATCGTCGCGTGATATTTTTTTTTCAAAGAACTTTTTTATTACGGTGATACTTTAAACACTGAATTAAATAATTTTGAACAGCGCGGCAAATGGGACTCGTTTCCGCCAACAGAAATAACCACTGCAGTTAGAAATTTTGTTATTGCAGTGTTTAGCAGCACTGTCTTTATGATTCTACTTAGGGATGGGTAAATATAACATACATAGAGTATGTTATGCATAACCATCCCTGCTTGTACTTTCTGCTAGTGCACCCCAATGTTATTGTCTCCTGACTAGTTTTTAAATGTTTCTAAACTTATAAATCTGTTATGTATTTATATACTGTATTGTGTATAATTTAAAAAATTAAAACATTTTGGAATAAAATTTAGATTTCAGTCCCATCATAGTCAAAATTTACGTAAGTATAGCTTTTAGAAACATGTTCACATAATTATATATATAATGCGGTACAAACTTCGACAAAGACTTTAGTTCTTATTCAATAAATTCAATCAATAATGGTAACTATAAAATATTTCAAAGAGCGAATAAATATAAAAATAAAATATAGATTCATTGGAATAGGTAGGACAACAAAACATTAATTATTTTCCTAAATCAAAAATCCTAACCTCAAAATTTGTTTCCCTATATAATGCTAAATTAAGCTTCTTATTTCAAACTGTTTTAAGATATTTTGAATAATTCTATCACTAGAAAATTAATTTAATGATATAAATTTATAAGTTACCTTGAAATTCTACCTTCTGAAAATTTTCACTGTCATAACTATTATTGGTCTCATTTATTCTTTATATTAATAAATATTTAGTTTTTTATTAATATTTTGATATACCTTAAAGTTTAAATCCCTTTTTTAAAATTTGTTTATTTCTTAAATATTGAACAAGGAGTAGCCAAAAAAATTAAATATTTTAATTTTATAGGAATTATTATAACAATGGATAAAAACAAGGAATATCAAGAACTATTCAAGCTTCAAAACATGTAGTTAATTTGTTTTGGAACTCTATAAAAAATGAAAAAAAAAATCAAGAATTGTTGAATACAAAATATTTGAATTTAGAAAGTGCAATCAAGAAGAATCAAAGCAAATTATTCAACTACTGGGAAAAAGCAATCAATGTTGATTAGCAATCAACTTCCAAAAAAATGATTCTTTTGTATGTCAAGATTCCAGTTTGCAGGTTCCTCAGCCTTCAAAATCCATCGATTTACGAGAAATACACAAATCAATCAATTTACTTGAAACGCCCAATGCGAAAAAATTTAATACTCCGGCACAAACTGCCTTAACCTTTTGGCTGCGGGGGTGGTCAATATATCGACCAGATATCAGGTCGGGGACTCTACCCGATATTCCAATAACTTTGTGTATAAATTTTGAATTTTATAACTGGTCAATTTGTACTGAAATTTTCCCACAGCTAAAAGATTAAAAGATAAAATTATCATTCTAGGTCAACAAATTGATTTATTGAAACGCAGACGTGATGCAAATTTATTAACGGACGACGAAGAGAAATTGGTAAAAGCTAAAAACGTTAGAACTAGATAAATCTAGGAAAGATTTGAAAAACTAAAGAACGGAATGCTGAGCGAAATAAAAAATTTAGAAGTAATAAAAGAGAAAATTTTGCAGGAAATATGTTCTGAAAATCCTGATTATAATAAAAGATTAAAAATGAGAAATAAAATAGGACATCCAAGGATTGAGGAAGATCAACCCGAACTGTTTAAAGTTATCACGGACATAGCTCCGCATGGAGGCGCTGCGGATGACAGAAGACGTTCTGAAAACATTAGAGCCGTGAAAACTCTTGACGAATTAACTTCAACGCTTCAAACTCAATCTGGTTTCAATATTAGTCGAAGAGGTACGTATTTAAGGTTAATACCGCGAAGATCTGATTCGTTTGAGGGAAGCAGGCACATTAAAACTGCACCAGTGAAGCTAGCGAAAGCACAAACTGAATTTCATAAGCTTCATGTGCATTCTCGATTTGCCACAGCTACTCTTCGTAATTTAGAAGAACTAGCGTCAATGCTAGGTCCTCTTGAAGTTGCTTATTTTAGTCAAGACGACAAAGCTGGCGTGCTCATCGGCATAACAGCAGCAAATAAACAAAGTCCTCTCTTGATGCATGTAGATTACCGAGTAACGCTTCCCGATCATGACTGGGTTGTTGCCAAAGGGCATAAACTTATTCCGTCCGTATATGGTGGAATAAATATAGAGAAAAATGGATTAGGTAATCAAGAGGCAGTTGGATATTCAGGGGCAACTTACGTGGCTATTCGTTCCGGAAAGCACTCTTCTTCTACAGCGTTTTCACACTGTGCAGACATAGAAAAAGTTTATTCGTTACCTGAATTTGATGCAATTACAAAAGATGCGACAAGTAACTTTAAACCTGCTGTAATCTTTAATGTTGACGGAGGCCCCGACGAGAATCCTCGGTATGCCAAAGTCATATCAGTGGCAATACATCATTTTATTAGATATGACTTAGACGCTTTATACGTTGCTTGTAATGCTCCTGGTCGAAGCGCTTTCAATAGAGTTGAAAGGTTATGGCTCCTCTTTCCAAAAAATTGTCGGGAGTGATACTTCCCCATGAGCATTACGGTAGCCATTTAAGCAATAGTGGTCAAACGATTGACAAAGAGAAGGAAGTACAAAATTTTAAGTTCGCTGGCGATACTTTAGCGGAAATTTGGTCCAATACTGTTATAGATAATTATCCAGTAATTAGTGAGTAAATAGATCCTGAAAATTCAGAAGTTAAGGAATCACATCTTTTTGATAAATCAATTGAATGGCAAAAAAACCATGTAAGAAGCAGTCAGTATTGTCTGCAAATTATAAAATGCAAAGACTCCAACTGTTGTCCACCTCCTCGAAGCTCAATCTTTCAAATTTTGCCGAATAGATTTCTTCCGCCTCCATTACAAACTGCGCAATCAAATGAAAAAGAAAACCGACTTCATTTTAATGAAGAAAATGGAAAATACCCATCTCTTTTTATTTTGCAAACTTTACGCGATACTCTGTATAAAGAACAGTTCAATCAGTTTGTGGAAGTACCTTACGATGTAAGTTGTTCATCTGTAAAAGCTGATTTACATAGAAAGATTTGTTCTAAATGCGGTATTTACATTGCATCATTAACTAGATTGAAAGACCACAAGAAATTTTGTTCCATACCAGTTGGGATTTCAAAAGTACGTCCTATTAGAGTTGCTGCCAAATGACAAAAAGAATTCTTGGCAATTATTAGAAGATATGAAAATGAAGACGAAATGGAGTGGTTAGACTGCGATATGATCGATGAAGAAAGAGTCAACGTCGAAGAATTAACTGAAACAACAGAAAATGCTTTGTTGATAACAATTCCTGAGCATTTAAAAAGTCCATGGTGCAATTAAGTTATCTTTTCGTTTTCAAAAATGTCCAAAGATGTTAATGTATTTAAAAAGTATTCATATAAGTTTAATATATATTATTGAAAAAAGTATTTTTAAAAGTATTTAAAGTTTATTTATTTAAAAGTATTTTTTTACATGTAAAAAAAATTTGTTCAGAGTTTATTGAAAAAAATTACTCAAATTAATTAAAAAATAAGTCTAGAAAGTAAACGAAAAGAGTTGTCATGTATAAATTAAAATGTAAGTTCCCACTACTAAAAAATAATATTAAAATCAATAATAATAAGTACAATTATTAAATAATGTATAACTTAATATTAATATACATATATTGTAATTATCGATACTATATCGTTTTGAAAAAGACGGGGGGGGGGGTTTGAAAGTATCACGTTTTCATAAAGGTGGGTCTCAGTTATATCATGCATTAATCGCGATAGGGGGGAGGTAAAAATGACAGAAAAAAGTATCACGTAATATGTGAATCTTAAAACGGGCTTCCGTTTCCGTGTACACGCGTTTGGAAAAAGTTAAGATTTTTTTGTGAATTTTGAAGGTTTGAAAAAAGGGTGGGTAGTGTAAAGTGTTGATTGTGTAGTATAATTTGTGGTAGTGTAAAGAAAAGGTATGTTTGTATAGAGTGGTGAATGTATGAGTGATAAAAAAGGTAAAAAAGTGAAGTGTGTTTAGTGAGGTTAGGTTGCTTGAAGGGAGAGAGAGAGGAGGTAGAGAGAGTGGAAAAATTTTGAGCATTTGAGTGATAAGGTGAATTTCTGGAATGTCTGAGTTTGATTCAAGTAGTGATAGCGAGACTGAGAAAAAGGCGCGAGAATTTGAAAGGGGGATAGGAAAGAATGGAAAAAAGATGACGTGTGAGGATTTTATGGATTTGTTGGAGTTAGTATGGATGTTGAAGGATGAGATGGATGAAGGAGCTAAGAGAGTGAGGGGAAATGTGATGGATATTTGTGAAGATGGGGAAACAAGGGACAAAGAGATAGGTGAAATTGAAGAGGGGTTAGAGAAATTGCAGGAGATGTGGAATGAATGGGATAGTAAGTGGAAAAAGGAAAAGGGAAAGCATGTGGAGAAGAATGAATGGATTGGAAAAATTTATAAAGGAAGTAAATGAGGGAACTGAGAAAATTGAGGAAAGTGAATATGAGAGTGGAAAGTGAGAGATTTGTCATGACGAGTAGATGAAGTGGAAAATGAAAAAAGGAAAAGGAATGTAGTGATTAGAGATATGAATGTAGGTGTGATGGAGGGTAAAAGAGCAGTGGAAAAAGTGTTGGCGTGGGTGGGGGTTAATGTCTCAGTTGGAATGGTAAAAGCGTTAGGAAGGGGAGAATATGGGGTACCAAAGTTATGGTTGGTGGAGTTGAGTAGTGAGGAAGAGAAAATGGATGTGATGAGGGTGAAAAGAAGACTGAAAGGAAGTGTAATAAGAATAGATGAGGATAGAAGTTTGAGGGAGAGAAGAAATGGTATGGTTATTGAGAGAAAGAGCGTGGACGGAGAGAGCGAGTGGGAAACAGGTAAGAATGGGTAAAGATTGTATTTGGGTGGATGGGGTAAAGTATGTTGTGAGAGAGGATACGGGAGGTGTGATGGAAGCGTGTAAAGTGTGATAGACAGGGATAGGCTGGGAATGAGGTGAGAAGATTTTGCTTAGATAGATGGATGGATGGGTAAAAGTGGATTTCTGGAGGGTGTAAGAGAGGTGAAAAAGGAGTAGAAGGTTTATAAAAAAGGGTGGGCGAATTGGGTCGAAGCCAGCATGGGCATAGAAGGAACTGGAAACGGAAGCCCGGCACTGGCGATTTGTAAGGTTGAGAGCGTGGAGAGAGTTGTATGTAGGTTGAGTTGCGTTTAGGTTAAGTTGTATGAAGAGAATGTTTAGTTGTAAATATAGGTTAAGATTATTATGTACGTATTTGGGAGTCTCGAACCCTACCTATTGTAGGGAGAGTAAATAAATAAATCTAAATGTGAATCTTAAATAAACTCAGATCTTCTCAGTCATTTTACTTTACTTTTCGACTTCATATGTAAAAGTCCCACTGTCACATATTTCTCACGAAATCTCAAATAAGACACTTAAATGTAAATGAAATCACTTTTAAGCAGAGATGCCAATGACTGTCCCCAAACGGAACTGCGCGACCGAAATGCTCTGATTGAGAGATTAGAGCGCGTTTATTTGAAAACCTTTATATATTAAATGTTTTAAATAGACACGTTTTAATCTTCCAATCAGACTACTTTTCGTAGCGCAAGCGCAGTTCCGTTTGGGAACGGTCATTGGCATCTCTGCATTTAAGTCTGATACTTTGTACTAATTAATACTTTCACATAAAAAAAATTCCGTACTTAAATTAATTAAATTTGTTAACTATTCATAATGAATAAATTTCTTATACTTATACGCGTTAAATTGTTAAAAGCAAAACATCTGATTGTTTTACTATAGTAATGGAGTATGCGCAGGCGTCTACTTATAAGTCAAAACAATACATTTATTTGAATCAAATATATTTTTTATTTGCTACAAATATACTGTTTCCTAAATTACAAATATATTTCTTAATTTTAGATTAATAAGTGCATTTATTTAAAGTAAATATTAGTTTATTTATTTTAAATAAAATATCTATTTGCAACCAATAATTTTTTTTAAATATACACTTTTAGTTAAAATAAATAACTTTTTTCTCTGGGTGTGGGACACTTTTATCTCAATACTTTGTATAATCTATAACGAAATCTAAGTTTTTCAAAGTATACTATATTAAAAATTTTTGTTCCAAATTACACACAAAAATGTTTGAAGCAATTATCGTATACAATTTTAAAAATTTACAACACAAATTTTGAAATTTAATACAAATTTTTTGTATTAAAAATTTAATACACATTTCTTTGAAAAATTTAAAATATTTTTTTGAAAATTAATACAGACTGTTTAAATGAAATTTCAAACAAAACTGTATAAAATTTTAAATAAAAATTTCTTAAATTTCAAACAAAAATGTATAAAATTTCAAACATTTCTGTTTGAACATTACAAACAAAACTATTAAATTATAAACATTTCTGTTTTAAATTTTTAACATTTCTGATTGAAATTTCAAAATAAAACTGTATTAAATTCTAAACATTTCTGTTTGAAATTTTCAATATTGCTAATTAAAAATGAAAACAAAACTGTTTAAAATTTCAAACAAAACTGTTCGAAATTTTAAATAAAAACTTTTTTAATTTCCAAACATTTCTATTTGAAATCTAAAACAGTTTTGTTTGAAATTTGAAACAGTTCTGTTAAAAATGTCAAAAGTTTTGTATTAAATTTCTACTAGGTTTGTTTAAAATTTCATAGTTTATCATTATATTTTTTTAATTTTTGAATAAGTTTAAACCACACTTAATTCCTAGTCTGGTACAGTTTTTTTTGGAACCATCTTCTTGTTTACTTCCTGTAGCAGGATTAATATCCATGAAAACCCTAAAAAAGATCATTATTTTCAATATTTGTTATGATCAATACATTATGTTAATTAATTTATGTTTCTACGAAATATGTATTTATACCTGCCCAAGTAGCACGCTGTTTCACCTGAATGTCATGGCGATATCTATTGGGAATATTCCTGTGATATTGAGGAAGTATCATAATGTCCGCTTTTTTTAATATCCCTGTGACATTTCTGCGATATTGAGGGGATATTGCTGTGACATCGAGAAGATACTGCGGCGATATTGAGGCGGAATATTGCTGTGATATTGAGGGAATATTGCTGCGATATTGAGGGGATATTTCCACAGAATTTTCGCTATAATATCAAATTTGAACTTATAGAAAAAATTCTGTGGAATATCCCCTCAATTATCGCTGCAATATTCCCTCAATATCACAGCAATATTCCGCCTCAATATCGCCGCAGTATCTTCTCGATGTCACAGCAATATCCCCTCAATATCGCAGAAATGTCACAGGGATATTAAAAAAAGCGGACATTATGATACTTCCTCAATATCACAGGAATATTCCCAATAGATATCGCCATGTCATTCAGGTGATACAGCGTGCTACTTGGGTGTGAAAGAATTCTAAAGTGTTCTGGAAGTTTTTTAGGGTAGGATAATCTAAATGCATAATTGTTCAGTTATCAAACATGATTTTCATTGTTTGCATAGGACATTTGGAAAAAAACCATTTTTAAAATTTTCCTTACCCTTTAAGAAAACAAACTGTGCGTCAAAAGGCATTTTCTCGTGGAACAGAGTATACATACATACATGTCTTTAAAAAATGCAAGAGGATTAAAGTTGCGTTAAAAAAATTGAAAAAATTATAATTACTATTAAAATGTTAGGAAGGAATTAGTAGATTCCATGGAAATCCTTCAAATTTTTAATTTCAATATTATCTTAACATTTCTGTTTCATGATAAACTTTCTAGAATATTTTTATTCTTTGCTAATTAATAATGATACAAAATATGTCATTTTCAGGTTCGGATGCACGGAGAAAAAAATGCTGTTGAATCAAAGACATATGAGTTTGATTCATTGAATAGTGTCATAACGGGCTGCCAAACGTATATGCTGTTGTTTTGAAAGCACCTATTCTAATGATTCGATAGTATCACTTTCATTGAAACAAAAGCATATTTCTTAAATTGACAGCATACTATGTTAATTTGAAGGTATTCCTTTTGAATCAACGATCAATAAACATTTTTAATTTTAACAGTATATGCTTTTGAGTCAATGACTATTAGTTTTCAAATTTAAAAGCATCATTTTTATAATTCAAAAATTTGTACTTTTAATTTTTTTAGTTGTTGCTATTGATTGAATAACACCATACTGTTAAGTCAATTCTTTTATGTGGTTTAAAGATATACCAACGATAAATTGAAAAAATGAAAATTTTTGTTCACATATTTTTGTATACTAATTCTCACACCTTTAACACAACACTTCTTATATACATCTTTTTTTCAATTTTACACACTAACATAGACATCTTTATTATTTTTTTAAATTTTTTCCAACGACAAACACACATACATACACATTCAAACACACTTTATATTTTTTTGAGTCTGAAAAATACGCTGTTCCCAATCGGTCACACATCCAGGTAGTAACCGCGACCAAACGTGCTTAACTTTCGTGATAGACGAGAAACTGCCCGCGCTGCAATGTAATACATTCGCTTCTTACTTTGAGCAGTTACTTTGTAGTTAAATACCGTGCGCGATATTTTTCTCGTGAATATGGGAATGTATATAGGGAATTTATGTTTAACTAGTCCTTAATTCTTTAGAACAATTTAAATAATAGTTTTTTATATAAGAATTTCAAAAACGACAGCTTTAATAAACATATAAATATGTGTGAATAAGTATTTCAATAAATTTAGCACCTGTCAATTTTTTCAAATACATAGTGTCCTTATTTTTTATAGCATATGCTATTGGCAGTCCGCTATAGCACCACTCATTGAAACGAAAGCATATGCTTTCATTTTCAAAAGAGCGCTTCTTTGGAGCAAAACAACTTTTCATTTGATTCAAATTTACACGCATTTTCATCAAATTTATTTATTAGATGTTTCAAATGAATAATGTCAAAGAAGCAATAAATTATTCTGTTGCTATATACAGATGAACTATAGAAACAATTTGTAGAATATCATTAATTTAACAGTATCGTACTTTTAATTTAAACAGTTTTCATTTTTTCGTTTTAAGCAATATACTTTTCGATTAATAAATGTGTTATTGAATTAATAACGGGAAATTCAACAGCATGGAGCTATTTGATTCAACAGCACTTTTTTTTCAGTGTCTAAAAAAATCGATGCCACAATGTAAGTGAAATAAGAAAATAAATAAATTTATAAATTAATATAAGTAGTTAAATATTAATCATTTCTTATATTTGAGGCATTTTACGTGTAATGTCCTAAGTTGAAATTTCAACTTCTTGAAAAAAATTGAAACGCGGGGAATTTGTTGTTCTATCAAGTAGAAATGTGCCCCAAAAAATATTTTTGACTTTTTCGAAAATTTGAAGGGGGTAGAGGGGGGCCAATTTGACCAATTTTGCTAACACCGGTTCCCAGGTGCGAATTTTCGGTTGGCCCATAGTTGGGCCAACTTTTACAAGGTCGGTCCAACTTCTCGTCCCAGAGGTTGGGCCAACCATACAGATGATAACGGTTGGGCGTCTAATGGCGACGATGGTTGGCCCGACAAGTCATAAGGAAGTTGGCCCAACTTAAAATGCATATGTTGTGCCAGCTATACATTTCAATGGTTGGTCCAAAAACTGACACCAAAGTTGGCACGACTTTAAATGCGTAAGTTTGGCCAACTTTAACAGCCAAAGGTAAAAGTTATTAAAAAACTAAATTATTAAAAAAATTAACACGTTATTATTAGCAAGAACATCAGATATAACCTTTACCTATTATTATTAAACACAATCTCATACATACATTTTCGAAAATATCTACCGCTTGCTGGGATCGAACCCCTAACCTAACGCGCCGAAGACTTATACACTGACCACTACGCTAACGCTCACATGGGAGTCCATACCGTTAAATGTATATTAAAGCTGCAACAGTCGGGCCAACCGTGGCCCAGAGTTAGGCCAGCCGAGAAATTTTAAGTCATTTAAACTGTTTTTCACAAAGTTTTGCCAACCGTCGGGCCAACCGTGGCCCAGAGTTTGGCCAACCTAAATTTGTAAGTCATATGAGATACGTTCCCCATAGTTGTGTCGACCTTTGTCGCCAAAGTTGGCCCGACGGTTGGTTATACTCTGCATGTAATGGTTGGCCTAAATTCGCACCTGTGCTACGTTGTGAATTTTTTCTGAACGTACTTTTAATGGGAAAAATTTTTTCAGAATATGTTTCGGAAAGGTTTTTTCGTCCTCTTTCCAATGGTGAATTTTATTTTTTAATATTTTAAAAATTTATCCCCAATTTTTGATAATTAATATTTCAATTTCCCAAAAAGGGTCCGTTTTATTTAAAAATAAATTATTGCAAACGAAAGCTGAGATTTTTTCCTATGCGTCTGTAAATTTTCAGAATGCCCTTTTTTTGTTTTTGAGTTATTAAATTTCAAAGAATAAATTGCTGCGCGCAGCGTCGCGGGCACCTCGCATCACGCTGGGTACCACGCGGCTCAGTGCCACCGCAACGCTGCGCGCAGCAATTTATTCTTTGAAATTTAATAACTCAAAAACAAAAAAAAAGGGCATTCTGAAAATTTACAGGTGCATAGGAAAAAACCTTAGCTTTCGTTTGCAATAATTTATTTTCAAATAAAACGGATCCTTTTTTGGGAAATTGAAATTTAAATATTCATTATCAAAAATTGGGATAAATTTTTAAAACATTAAAAAATAAAATTCACCATTGAAAAGAGGACGAAAAAACCTTCCCGAAACATATTCTTAAAAATTTTTCCCATTAAAAGTACGTTCAGAAAAAATTCACAAAGTAGCCGGTGTTAGCAAAATTGGTCAAATTGGCCCCCCTCTACCCCCTTCAAATTTTCGAAAAAGTCAAAAATATTTTTTGGGGCACATTTCTACTTGATAGAACAACAAATTCCCCGAGTTTCAATTTTTTTCAAGAAGTTGAAATTTCAACTTAGGACATTACACGTAAAATGACTCATTTATTTAATTAAAAGCATTTATTTAGAGCGTCAGAATTGTTTTACAACAACCATAATGGTTATGCGATAGTATACTGAAAAAAAAGTGCTGTTGAATCAAATAGCTCCATGCTATTGAATTTTCCGTTATTAATTCAATAACACATTTATTAATCGAACAGTATATTGCTTAAAACGAAAAAATGAAACTGTTTAAAATAAAAGTACGGTACTGTTAAATTAATGATATTCTACAAATTGTTTCTATAGTTCATCTATATATAGCAACAGAATAATTTATTACTTTTTTGACATTATTCATTTGAAACATCTAATAGATAAACTTGAAGAAAATGCGTGTAAATTTGAATCAAATGAAAAGTTGTTTGCTCCAAAGAAGCGCGCTATTGAAAATGAAAGCATATGCTTTCGTTTCAATGAGTGGTGCTATAGCGGACTGCTAATAGCATATGCTATAAAAATAAGGACACTATGTATTTGAGACATTGACAGGTGCTAAATTTATTGAAATACTTATTCACACATATTTATATGTTTATTAAAGCTGTCGTTTTTGAAATTCTTATATAAAAAACTATTATTTAAATTGTTCTAAAGAATTAAGGACTAGTTAAACATAAATTCCCTATATAAATTCCCTTATTCACGAGAAAAATATCGCGCACGGTAATTAACTACAAAGTAACTGCTCAAAGTAAGAAGCGAATGTATTACATTGCAGCGCGGCAGTTCTCGTCTATCACGAAAGTTAAGCACGTTTGGTCGGGGTTACTACCTAGATGTGTGTCCGATTGGGAACAGCGTATTTTTCAGACTCAAAAAAATATAAAGTGTGTTTGAATGTGTATGTATGTGTGTTTGTCGTTAGAAAAAATGAAAAAAATAATAAAGATGTGTATGTTAGTGTGTAAAATTGAAAAAAAGATGTATATAAGAAGTATTGTGTTAAAGGTGTGAGAATTAATTATAGTATATAAAAAATATATGAACAAAAATTTAATTTTTTTTAATTTATCGTTGGTATATCTTTAACCACATAAAAGAATTGACTTAACAGTATGGTGTTATTCAATCGATAGCAACAACTAAAAAAATTAAAAGTACAAATTTTTGAATCATAAAAATGATGCTTTTAAATTTAAAAACTATAGTCATTGACTCAAGAGCAATATACTGTTAAATTAAAAAATTTTGATCGTTGATTCAAAAGGAATACCTTCAAATTAACATAGTATGCTGTCAATTTAAGAAATATGCTTTTGTTTCAATGAAAGTGATACTATCGAATCATTAGAATCGGTGCTTTCAAAACAACAGCATATACGTTTGGCAGCCCGTTATGACACTATTCAATGAATCAAACTCATATGTCATTGATTCAACAGCATTTTTTTTCCGTGTAGTATATATTACTAATATTTATTTATATATATACTAGCTGTCGTACCCGTCTTCGACGGGTTTTAGTTTCTTCAAATGCATTCAGCAGTGTGTCTACCAGTCTCGAAGAATGGGAAATGGTGGGGAATTTAATTTGACCGAAAAAAAAATAATAATTAGCTACCTTTAACTATTTCATTAAAAAAATATTACTATTTTAAATCAGTGATTGACTTTTATCATCAAATAATTTTTTTTAATTAATTAAAATGCAGAAAACAATATTTCTCAATTATTTGTATAAATTTAATTACAGTATTATAGTATAATTATAATCCAAAATTTTCACTAATTTTTGGATTTATAGTAAAGTCGAATTCGAACTAATTGTATCATAATTGCTAAAATCTAAAATAAGACCTATATTGCAAGCTGAATTGACAGTTTTCCCGATTAAATTAAATTCCTGCATATTTACCGTTTTTTCAGTTGGTGGAACCCCTGTTGAGGGTATTAGTAAGAATAAAAACCGTCGAAGAGTATTTTCATAAAATAAGTTAATTTTTGTAGCCATTTCCACCTGGAAAAATTTTGATAAAGCTGGGAAAAACCGGATAGGTTGTTGAACAAAAATAATAATAGTTTAACTTTTGCCTTTACAATGCTTAAAACATCCCTAAAGGTTAAATTTTTGGAAAAATTCATAATTATTTCATATTAGTATTATTTTTTAATAAAAAAATTTGTTTATTATTATATGTATATTATATATCTTTAAAATCATTTATATTATTAATAATTTAAGAAACTTATCCCAATCTGAAAAAATTGAAAAAAATTTTTTTTGAACTTTTTGAAAAAATTCATAACTTTTGTTCAGCTCAATATTTTTTCATCAAATATAGCTAATATTTTAAGTTAGACCAATACCTAAAAGATTGCTAAATTTTACTTTATTCGATCAAGATTTTTTCGAGTTATAAGTGAACAAAATTTTGCATACATACATACATACATACATACAGGAAACTTTCTATTACCATTTTTGGAATCTCCGTTGCTTAAATAAATAAATTATGTAAGAAAAAATTAATTTCGTGCAATGTACAGACAAAAGTCTGATTTTATTAATATAGATATATACTAATACTAACTAATACAAAATCAATATTATTTATATATTTATGACTAAATATATTAATTTTTAACAAATATTATTTGTACAATACTATAAACATATATTTATTATTATAATTATTATTTAAATACTACATGAGTAATATTAATATTTTATCAGTTTCATAACCACAATGGTTATGAACTGATAAATAAAATAATTCTGACACACTTAATAAATTTTAATTAAATAAATATAATTTATGATTAATAATTAACTACTTACATTAATTTACAAATTTATTTATTTTCATATTTCACTTACATTGTGACATCGATTTTTTTGGCATCCGAACTTTAAAAAATTATAATAATATAATAATGGCTCTATCACTTGGTTTTCAAATTAATTATGTGTTGAAGTTAACGATCACTCTGAGTCAAGCAAATGGAAAAAAATTTAAACCATTCTTCTAACAATTCCTTTCTTAAAAAATTATTTTGTTTTATTTTGAGTATTTGAGAATGTCATTATTACAGTCGGGCCTCCGAACTGCACCCTTTGAAAGTGCACGCTGGCTTTAGTTTCTAAGTACTCCACAGTGTACCGTGGCGCTACTAAAGACAGTGCCGTATATTTGAAAGTTAAAAAATAAAAAACAAAGACGGTATGCTTATATAAATTGTTGAATGTATGTAAACATTTTTTTAATTGTAGATACATATAAATATGTACATATGTATATAATATGTATACTACAATAATATATATTTACTGATTTATTTAAATTATTTTCTTTTCTTTGATTTGGATAAATCAGTGAATTTTTTTTAATTTTATGAGGCAACATATTTTTGATTACAAAAATGTAAATTTTTTCGACCATTTATCAATTTGAGAATAGTATATATTTTTATGATTTCAATTAATTTTGAATGTAAAATTATTTTTCAGAATTAAAAATTTTTTTAATACGACAAATATATTTTTTCTATGACCGAAATTAAAATCCCACTGAATAAATATGTAAGTACGGTCCTGAAAATTCGATAGTGGGGATGAATTCGTCAGCGTGCAGTTTGAAATCAAGTGGAGGGGTTATTTCTGGGGTACCGTGCAGTTCTGCGGCCCGACTGTACTATATCTAGAGGAGAGGGCCCAAGAAGACTAGAAACAGGAGGTCTAACTCCGGTAGTGGGGGTACGTAATGGTTTGGTTTTCAGAAAGACGCTGATAAGTCATGAGCCGCAGTCACTTTCTGCGCATATTACCTACAGGTGGTAATTAAAAAAATAGATATTCATTTTATCGATTTCATATATGTATATACAAATCAGTGTTTAATATTTATGCTGAATTACCACCAGGAGGTAAATTAAAAGTAGTCTGCGCAGAAGGCTACCTCGTCTCATGACTTATTCAGTTTGCTCGGCCTCTTTCGGGAAACCATATTCGTACGTATTAGGCCTGTACCCCCACTACCGGAGTTGAACCTCCTGTTTCTAGTCTTCTTGAGAGGACCCTAAGGTGGTCACCCATCTTTTGAACTACTGTAGATTTTAAATGCAATTATATATAAAGGTCAATAAGACGGCATTTGAAGCTTTGTCTTATTACCTAACTTCCTATCATAAAGTTTTTTCATTTCATTATTAAAAAAAAGTTATGTCACTTTTTTAAAAAAGTTGAAAATTTGACTTTTAAAAAAGTGTCCCCAAGGTGGTCACCATATGAAAATTCACTAAAAAAGTTATAAAAAAATGTAAAAAACGTATTGTTAAGTTGTTTATTTAATATTAATTATTTTTCAGGATCACAGAAACATATTACATATTTTTTGCACTTTGTCGTTTCGTCAAAACTGATACTTTTTCTGTATGTATTAGACAGATAAAATTTTGAAAATAATTCTATTTCATTATTATTCATCATAAAACTTAAAAATTGATAAAATTCACATTCACAGTGATAAATGTTGATAAATATAGCGTAAAAACACATTTTCATAAAAAATCAAAAACAATTTTTTAAACGTTAATAAAAAAAATTTTTAAAGCACAATATTAATTGAGGAGTAAGTTTTCAAAACCTGATAAATCCAAATTTTGTCATTTCGAGTAATTTAAACAAATGACAATTCTCACATAACCATTACAATTATCTTCAATGTAGAAAAAAATGTAATAAATTATTCATTTTTTAATATTTTTTCTATTTAAAATGCTATGTTTGTAATTAAATTCTATTGTAATTGGGAATTAAAAGGTTTTAATAATTTTTTCTAATAAAAAGATAGAAATTAAAAATCATCAAGGTTAGGCCAAAATATTTTTTAAACTCAAAATTCTTTATTAATAAATTTTTTTTCTTAAATTGAACATTGATAAATGGATTTCTAAAGATTTTAATATTTTAAATATGTGTTTATCTCAATTTTTTTTTAAAATGGATTTATCAACTTTTGTAAAATTGCTCCTCAATTATATTCATTTGGAATATTTTTGTATGATATATAAAGATAATTATAATGATTTTTACTAATTTAAAATGGTTAATTTCGATGATTTTAACACCCTGAGAAAAAAATTTCTCGGTCATTTAAAAACAGAAATTTTACAACGAAATTTTACAACGATTTTGGGGTAAAAATTCGCTGCAACAAAATTTCACCTAGGTGAAGGCGCCACTGTCTATGTGACTTAGCATTGGTTAAAATTACCCGCAACAAAATTTATACCACCTTTTTTTCTGTGTATTTACCTCTAAACTTTACTAAAATCTTTGCCTTCTCAAATAATAACAATAACAGAAAACATTTGAAGATACTAATATACAAAAATTTTCTTAGGGTGACCACCTTGGGGCCCTCTCTCCCCTACATAATTAAAAATTTTCTGTTTTTAATAAAATTTTAAATTTCACTATATAATTTTGAAATGAGCACGCGCATGTCGCGTCGAACGTCATTTTATGAAAGTAACAACGATAACAACCAATTAAAGTTTCCGGACTTTAAGTTACATTTTGAAATTTGAAAAGCAAAAAAAACGAAAGTGTTGTTTTAACACTTAATTTGGTGTTTAAACGATAGGGAACACTTTTTCACCAGTAGTGTTATTTTAACACTACAATCGGTGTTTATATTACTTACTACACAAATACTAGTCACCACTTGCCACAACACCATTGTCTATAACATCAATTTCGAATATTACGCAACATATTTAACACTTACTTTTTTCTGTAAATGTTTGAAAAGAACGATTATTGAAAAAAATAATACTTTGGTAAAAATTTCTTTTGAGAAAATAATAATTTGGGCCCTTCGAAATTGGAACTTATGTCTCCATACTAAAATAATGTATGTAGAATAAATTTCGGTACACTGTAGTTTGACAATGATTCTAGTTAATTAAATCCTTTCGATGGGATCCTCGACTTTAGATGCTTTCTGGGATATACTCAATTTCCGTGCAAACATTTAATTCGCGATTACATTATTTCCAAGGGTTCTAAATAAGGCGGACCTCCTGTCAGCACCAGTTTTTGGACTCCATAACAAGGGAGGGAACCCGTACTAACCCTTATAATAGAGATTTCACGCCGGGGGCCCCCTTTAGGTTCTCACAGTAGGGGACTTTATCGTCGGCGATTTAATATTGGCCCGATTTCGTGAATCGCATCATGAAAATCATTATTAGCCCCGTGGACTATTTTTGTACCGCCGGACAATACGTCCCGCGCGCGTGCCTTTAAGTATCTGTTTATAGTCCTCAGGGATCAATTTGTTTGCTAAATTATTTATTGGTCAAATATGCTCACGAGTTTACACGAGTGGTCGGACATGGTTTACCGAAAATCTGTTTGATATTCGGCTAGATTTGTGGTTGGGAAAAATAAATATTCTCTTTTTTTGCTGATGATTTGAATTTTTTAGAGACATTGTCTTTAGTTGAAGAATGTATTTATTGATCCTTTTTTAATAGTAATTTTTTTCTTCTTTCTACATTCTCATCACATGAGAAGGTATTAGTTTTTTGTTTTCAAGAAATTTGTTACTCATAAATAAGGGAGAGGGCCCCAAGGTGGTCACCCTAAGAACATTTTTGTATATTAGTATCTTCAAATGTTTTCTGTTAATGTTATTATTTGAGAAGACAAAGATTTTAGTAAAGTTTTGAGGTAAATAGTCGTATGAGTCTCTTTGTAACGTGAACGTTGTAAAATTTTTGTTTTTAAATGATCGAGAAATTTTTTTCTCAGGGTGTTAAAATCATCGAAATTAATCATTTTAAATTAGTAAAAATCGTTATAATTATCTTTATATATCGTACAAAAATATTCCAAATGAATATAATTAATATTGTGCTTTAAAGATTTTTTTTATTAACGTTTAAAAAATTGTGTCTTGGCCCTAAGGTGGACACTTTTTTGTCCACAAGGTGGTCACTTTTGATTTTTTATGAAAATGTGTTTATACGCTATATTTATCAACATTTATCACTGTGAATGTGAATTTTATCAATTTTTAAGTTTTATGATGAATAATAATGTAATAGAATTATTTTCGAAATTTTACCTGTCTAATACATACAGAAAAAGTATCAGTTTTGACGAAAGGACAAAGTGCAAAAAATATGTAATATGTTTCTGTGATCCTGAAAAATAATTAATATTAAATAAACAACTTAACTATACGTTTTTTACATTTTTTTATAACTTTTTTAGTGAATTTTCGTATGGTGACCACCTTGGGGACACTTTTTTAAAAGTCGAATTTTCAATTTTTTTAAAAAGTGACATAACTTTTTTTTATTAATGAAATAAAAAAAATTTTATGATAGGAAGTTAGGTAATATGATAAAGCTTCAAACGCCGTATTATTGACCTTTATTTATAATTCCATTTGAAATCTACAGTTGTTCAAAAGATGGGTGACCACCTTAGGGCCCTCTCCCCTACAATTTTGGATTTTATACTCAGGAAAAAAGTCTTTGACTTAAAAGTCTACTACACTTTTTAATTGTTTCGGATAAATTTTATTTGGTTCATATAAAACTTTATTTGTGTTGAATCAATTTTTTTCCAAGCAAGTAAATAATTTAGTAGACTCTGAGACTAAGAATTGCCATTTTACATATTTTTGCAAATTAAAATTTTACAACTTTTGACATTTTTCCAAAGTCCTAGACCCATAATCTTCTTGAAAATATTTACTAGGTTAAATTTTTAATATTTGTCAAAATTTTAAAGTAAGAAATAAAATTAATTTTGACAGATGTTAAAAATTTAACCTAGTAAATAAGTTATTTGACACGATTTTCGTATTCAGCAAATAAATTTTTGTAAACACTGACATTCTCAAAAATGTTATTGGTCTAGGACTTTGGAAAAATCTCAAAGCTGTAAAATTTGAACATTCAAAATTAATCTCCTCATTTTCAATATTTTTTAACGCAAATTTTTATCTAATCTTATTTTATAGTTTTAAACAACCTCTCTCATGGATTAGCAAAAATATGCAATTAGTTTAAAGATAAAAATTCTAACCTCTTTAAAAATTAAAATTTCAAATTTTAGACCGTCCTATATATTTTGGAGTTAAAAATGGTGCAGGAAAAAAATATAACCTACTTTAATAATTCAAATTTAAATATGTCAAAGTTGGGGGTGGTGCCTTCCTCTAATTAATTCAAGGGAACTTGAATTTCACGACGTTGTTCTGTTAAAAAAGTGACGTGCCGCGTTACATATGTTCCTTAACCAACAAAAACTGTAAGAATGATTTTATTTAGAAAAATTGCTCTCTTTATATACACAATATATAACCTATTTGACTTTGAAGTTAATTATGTATTTGGTAGAATTGAGGTAAGATCAAAAGCATTCTAAAAAATACCGAAAATGTTTGTAAAAATTTCTTAGATAAAACTTAGTCAAAACAAAATAAATAAACTGTATCAAACAGACAGGAAGTAATAAATCAAATGTACTATAAACAACAAGTACATGGAGAAAATTCTTTAGATAAGAATCTAATAAACAAGATATCAAATTACACGTAAGAAAAATTCTTTAGATAAATCCCAAATCGGAACCCAGCTTAAAATCCCCGTACAGGATCCTTAAAAGATCCTCTTGGGATCCTGTACAGGTCCTGCGCAGGATACCATACAGGATCCCGTACGGGATTTTGGGACAGGGTTCCTGTGCAGGTTCCGATACAGGAACCTTAGTTATCAAAGATTTCTGCAAAGGTTTCTGTACTGGAACACTTGCAACATCCTGTACAGGAACCATTGTAGTTTTGTAAACTACAGGTACTTAGGTGTAAAGGATCCTGTGAGGATCCTGTATGGAACAGGATCCTTTAAGGATCCTGTACTGGGATTTTAAGCTGGGAAGCAATAAATCAAAGATATTAGAAACAACAAGTAGATGGGAAAAATTCTTTGGATAAAAAGATATCAAATTACACAAGCAAAAATTCTAGTAAGTATGAAGTCATTTCCGGTTCAGAATCTTGACCTGAATATTACCCCCCCACCCTCTGTGATGTCGTATTCGTTTCAGAATCATGGTCTGAATATTAAACCCCCTTTGTGATGTCATATCCGCCTCAGCATTAAGACCTTACCCCGACTCCTCAAATGGTTTGAGTCTTGACTTACCCAGGTGCGAATTTTCGGTTGGCCCATAGTTGGGCCAACTTTTACAAGGTCGGTCCAACTTCTCGTGCCAGAGGTTGGGCCAACCATACAGATGATAACGGTTGGCCGTCTAATGGCGACGATGGTTGGCCCGACAAGTCATAAGGAAGTTGGCCCAACTTAAAATGCATATGTTGTGCCAGCTATACATTTCAATGGTTGGTCCAAAAACTGACGCCAAAGTTGGCACGACTTTAAATGCGTAAGTTTGGCCAACTTTAACAGCCAAAGGTAAAAAATTATTAAAAAACTAAATTATTTAAACAATTAACACGTTATTATTAGCAAGAACATCAGATATAACCTTTACCTATTATTATTAAACACAATCTCATACATACATTTTCGAAAATATCTACCGCTTGCTGGGATCGAACCCCTAACCTAACGCGCCGAAGACTTATACACTGACCACTACGCTACGCTCACATGGGAGTCCATACCGTTAAATGTATATTAAAGCTGCAACAGTCGGGCCAACCGTGGCCCAGAGTTAGGCCAGCCGAGAAATTTTAAGTCATTTAAACTGTTTTTCACAAAGTTTTGCCAACCGTCGGGCCAACCGTGGCCCAGAGTTTGGCCAACCTAAATTTGTAAGTCATATGAGATACGTTCCCCATAGTTGTGTCGACCTTTGTCGCCAAAGTTGGCCCGACGGTTGGTTATACTCTGCATGTAATGGTTGGCTTGCAAAGTCGGGCCAACTGTGGGCACTAGTACTTGCCAAAGTTGGGCAAACTCTGGCAACCAAAACTTCGCTTGCCAAAGTTAGGCCAACCTTCAAACTCTGGCGGCCAACCTAAATTCGCACCTGGGTAGTGGCTTAAGTCTGGGGTAAAATTGTCAGTAACATGTCGGTGCAGGGACCTTGAGTGTAGAAAGTATGACGTCATTTCCGCCTCAGCATCAAGATCTTACTCCCCAAAAAGGTTTGAGTCTGGGCTAAAAGTGTTGGTAACATGTCGGCGCAGGGATCTTGAGTTAGAATCGGCCCTGCCTATCTACTCAAGTTGCTTAATAATACTGGGTTGAAGCTTGATTGAGTCTTGAACGCCCTGCGTGTGTAACCCAGAGATGAAGCAGTCTTACACGGAAAAAAAAGTACGTGAATCATTCCTTGAAAGTGCTTGACTTTTGGATAGAACACAAAATACAAGACGGTATCATATACTTTTTATTAGAAAATATTAGAAAGTCCTAGAATTATTATAGTACTAGTATGGGCCACAGTGTTTTTTAAATTTTAACCAAAAGTCATTTGTTCAGTTTTATAAAGTACGTGAAAGATTAGTTGACTGCGCTTGAAAATTCTGCAGAGCATGCGCAGTGTGCGTTGCGCGTTTCTATCCAAGATAAATGACAGTTGATCGTTTGTTTCGTTTTGTGGTTATTTCAGATGTGAATATACTATTATTTTATGAAAAACAAATAGTATTAATATATATTTGTCTTCCAGAATTGACTTTCAAAAAAATATTCTTTATGTTGTGTCGTGAAAAATTTCACCATGTGGTATATAAGAATAATTCGATACGACTTTTAAGTGTTAAGTATGTGTTTATATTTAAGTTATATGTAAATATATGTGTGTGTGTGTGTTATAGGTTAGTTCATAAGTGTTGATAAACGTCGAAAAGTGATACAATAATAATTGTTCTTTTTTGTGTGATTTATATTATCCAAATATGTAAATGAATGAGTGAATTTCAGAAAAACTGTGAACAAGTGGAAATTATTTTTTTTATTTTACAGAAATATTCAATTTTTTGAAAGTCAATGAAATTCTCAAGCAATACTAGAAATTTTCATTGACTGCTTTTGAAACTTTCATGCAAAAGTACTAGACTATTTGTAGTGTTTTGTGTCGTATCCAAAAGTTATGTACCAGGTCAATTAAAATTTCATGTACTTTTTTTTCGTGTATATCACTGTTTTTAGTAATTTATTTATAAATTATTATTATTATTTAAAATAATAATAATTATTACAATTAATTAATAATTATAATTAACATTAAGATATTAATAATGGGTAAATTAGTCAAATTCGTTTGAAACTTGTTATTTCTGGGTTCTCAGAATCGCTAATTACGAATTTGACATTAGTTTATTAAAATTCAAAATGGCGGAGCCAATAAGAAGTTAAATGAATTGGCTTGAAATTTACTTGGGGGTTTTAGTATTACGTAGCTGCATACAACGTGTTTATATATCATCACAAATAAATTAAAAAAATTAAAAAATATGGAATGTAAAATCCTATGACAGCCTTTTCGTGGTATATTCTGGGGTCGTAAATGAAAGAAATGTAATAAACTATGAAAATTGAATTCACTAGCTGATGTCAGAGAATTTAACCACATTAAATTTTATCAAAAAATTATTATACTTATGTAACATTCGTAATTAGAGACCTTAGAAACCCCAACTAACTAGTTTCAAACAAATTTAATTAATTTTAAAAAATTTTGAAAAAACTGATGTCAGATTCGTAATCAGCGACCTAAAAAATCCCTGAATATTCAGTTTTAAGTAAATTCAATAAATATTTTATTTTGTCGTCTGCCATTTTGAATTTTGAAATATATCATATTCGTAATCAGCGACCTCGAAAATTCCCGAGTAACCGGTTACAGGAATATTAAAGAAGTTTTTAATCACATTTTTTAAGTATATATAATTTTAGTAAGTTCGGTTTCATTTTATTTCATGATTGTAAAAATTTATATTATTATAAGAAAGGGCTTAGGGGGTTAAGTATGCAAAAAGTGCCCCCGCTTCTATTTTTCTCAAATTTGGCCCATATGTTACTATCCATATGACTATAACATTCTGCAATTTTGAACTCAAAATTCGCTTTTTTGGGGGAGTTATGGAGGGGGAAAGGAAAATCAAAAAACTTATTTTTCTCGAAAACTACTGAACCGATTTTAATGAAATTTTAAGAGGTTGTAAATATAGATAAGACTATTTTAGAAAAAAAAAATCAAAATTTTTTTTCTAAAAAAAATTTTCAAAAAATTTTTTTGAAATTTTCAAAATTTTTTTTTAGGGTTATTTTTTAAAGTGACCACTTTCTCTTTTGTTGTAAAAAGTACCTTATAATGTCCCCTTTAACGTATATTTTTTTCAAATTTTTTAAAAATATAGTTTTTGAGTAAAATGTCAAAAACCATGGTCATGCTATTTGTCACGTACGGTAATGCACATATATACATATGGGCCATATTAATGTGATAGGGTATAGCTAAATAAGTATGGAAAAAATGACCCGAATATATTTTTCCCATTCATTCCTACCCACTTAAAAATAACTTTTTCAAATTTTTAACTCAAAATTTTGAGTTTTTTGGAACTTATGGAGGGGAAAAAATAGAAAAACGCATTTTCCTCAAAAACTACTGTATGTATTTTAATCAGCTTTGGATATGTTGAAAAGACAATTAAAGAGATTCCAAAAAAAATTTTCAAATTTTTTTTTTCAAGAAATTCCAAACATCTTTTTTTTTTAAATTTTAAAATGAAAATTTTTCGAAATTTTCAAAAAAAAATTTTTTAGTTCTATTAAAGTGACATTTTTATGTATTTTCTCATTTCATTCTCTTATGTGATCTACTAATAAAAAAATTTTGCCCGACATGATTTCAAGGTGTGTCAAGGTAAATATCTCAAAAACCCTACCCGGAACATTTTTATGTTGTATGCGAATGGTCAACTAATTAATTATTTATTTAATTACAAAATAATACTTAGGAGTTTTCTGAATACAAGCCTGAAATCGATGTAAAAAAATTATTTCCAAAGAAAAATCCAAAAATTTTTATTTTTACATTTAAAATTTTTTCTTTTTGGATCATTGAAGCGGTACATCACACTTTTTTTATTTAACTTCTTTAACAGTCTTAGTTTTTAAACAATAATGGCCTAGATGATTTTAGAGTGCGACACGGTAAAAAAACTCCAAAAATCCTAAAATTTGATTTTAAAATTTTCGAAATTTTTTTGTTTGTCTAAAAATATTTTTTTATGTCAACTTCAGATTTGTATTTATCAACCTTAATAAGCCACTAGTAATAAGTTGCAAAAATATTTGACAGTTTTTTTTAAAATTAACCATTCGCATACAACATAAAAATGTTCCGGGTAGGGTTTTTGAGATATTTACCTTGACACACCTTGAAATCATGTCGGGCAAAATTTTTTTATTAGTAGATCACATAAGAGAATGAAATGAGAAAATACATAAAAATGTCACTTTAATAGAACTAAAAAATTTTTTTTTGAAAATTTCGAAAAATTTTCATTTTAAAATTTTCAAAAAAAAGATGTTTGGAATTTCTTGAAAAAAAAAATTTGAAAATTTTTTTTGGAATCTCTTTAATTGTCTTTTCAACATATCCAAAGCTGATTAAAATACATACAGTAGTTTTTGAGGAAAATGCGTTTTTCGATTTTTTCCCCTCCATAAGTTCCAAAAAACTCAAAATTTTGAGTTAAAAATTTGAAAAAGTTATTTTTTAAGTGGGTAGGAATGAATGGGAAAAATATATTCGGGTCATTTTTTCCATACTTATTTAGCTATACCCTATCACATTAATATGGCCCATATGTATATATGTGCATTACCGTACGTGACAAATAGCATGACCATGGTTTTTGACATTTTACTCAAAAACTATATTTTTAAAAAATTTGAAAAAAATATACGTTAAAGGGGACATTATAAGGTACTTTTTACAACAAAAGAGAAAGTGGTCACTTTAAAAAATAACCCTAAAAAAAAATTTTGAAAATTTCAAAAAATTTTTTTGAAAATTTTTTTTAGAAAAAAAATTTTGATTTTTTTTTTCTAAAATAGTCTTATCTATATTTACAACCTCTTAAAATTTCATTAAAATCGGTTCAGTAGTTTTCGAGAAAAATAAGTTTTTTGATTTTCCTTTCCCCCTCCATAACTCCCCCAAAAAAGCGAATTTTGAGTTCAAAATTGCAGAAAGTTATAGTCATATGGATAGTAACATATGGGCCAAATTTGAGAAAAATAGAAGCGGGGGCACTTATTGCATACTTAACCCCCTAAGCCCTTTATGTTGTGTTACGTTATTTAAACTTATAAAATTTAACAGATTTTTTCTTTACCTGAAGAGGATATCAACATTAATATCGAAATGTTGTGAGTTACGAATTAGCCTGATAAATATGATTATCCGATGTCACTACTGCGCATGATATTTTATTACCCCCACACAGCACCGAAACTTTCCTAAAAATTTAATAAATATTTATTTGCAATGTTGGAAATATTTAATTGCAACATTTATTGACAGTTGTGTAAAGATTTAAATTGTAATTACACCGAAAAAAAAATATTCTTGTTTTGAGAGGATTCCTCTTATTTTGATGGATACTTTCCTTTTGTAGATTGACCAAAAAACGTCCTCTTATATTAAGAGGATTATTCTCCACTTAAGAGTAATTCCTCTTAAAAGTAGAGGAATAGTCTCCAATGAAGAGTAATATTCTTAATTTAAGAATAAAATGTAAAAGGATTTTAGAAGAGGAATCGTCCTCTTAAAACAAGAATATTTTTTTTTTCGGTGTAGGCAAAAATTTCATTGAAATGTTCAGGAAAGTTTCGTGCTAAACATTTATTTAATCGGGACATTTAAATCTACACAATTTTCACTAAACTTTTTAGTTAAATATGCCAAATATTGCAAGTAAATAGTTAATAAATTTTTAGGTAAGTTTCTGTGCTGTGGGGGTATTTTTATTAATACCGTAAGTATTAGTAAAAAATTGACAACTGTTATTTAACAACAAATGTTTCAAGCTCAAAACGAGATTTCATTTTTTTAAAGCAATTTTTGAAAAATATATAATAAAAAAACGAAGAACTTAAAAATATACTTTCAAGTGTCAAAATTGCTTATTCTACTATATTTTCTAAAATAAAGAATGAATAACAATAAAACTTGGTACAAACTTTCAGTATATCAAGTACATTATTTTGATCGGACACCGAAATTACTCTGATTTATCACTTTTGAATAAATTGAAGTGATTTATTACGCCCCGGTCTCTCCATACTTACAAAGAACATAACCATACTTAACATCCTTTTTCTGAATCATTATCCTGATTATATTAGTGACAAATGTGTTCAAATAAGATTATATAAAATTAATTTTTTATCAAAGAGTTATACAAATAATAAAGAAAAAATAGTGAAAAATAATCATATTTTCCATAATAACATTATTATTTTGGCTTTTACCCAAGAAAATTAAGTCACTTTTACAAAAATATAATCTTCACACAATATTTAGAATACCTTTTAAATTATAATTAGGGCTGCTCACGAGACGAGACAAGACGATATTTTCAAAAGTCTCGTCTCGGTCTCGTTAAACTTAAAATTTTGTAATCTCGTCTCAGTCTCGTCTCGGTCTCGTTAAAGTCTCGAGAAAAAATTGTAGGGAATAAAATATTCATATTCCTACCTTGAACTGAAATGGAAATTTCGTTATAAATTAAATATTCCACTATTTTATAAAATAAAACACAATTTAAAAAACAAGTTGTAAATCCAGATGTTCATTACATGAACATTTTGCTTCCTCTATACGATCAGCAAAAAAATTTGCTTCCTCGTGGAGGAAGCACAAACTTATTGTCACGTATTGACATATTTTCCATGTTGTCTTCAAATCTATAATTAAAAATTATTTTTAAAAATTTGTTATATTTATTATAATTATAATTAAGTATATTAAGTATATTTAATTTTTAAGTAATTTCTAATACGATCTAATATTTATAAAATCAAAAAAATATTTATAAAATTTGTTTTAATCCTAAATGAACAAAATAAAATTTTTAATAAAAAAATGAATTTTTCATCTTTAATTGTAATTAATTCTATAATTTTCAATAAAATATATATTTTACATACATCAATCGATTCGTCTTGATGCAAGGAATAAGATTTTAGATTTATTTTTCAATAAATAATAACATTTTATTGTACAGCAACATGATTTTTAAGAAAAAATGAATTTTTATTAAAAATGCAAATTTTGTGTCTGTAATTGGTTTTAATTTTATAAATTTAAATACAATATACACTTTATATATACCAATCGATCCGTCTTGATGCAAAGAATAAAATTTTAGAAATAAGTGAGTAAGATTTTTTTAAACAGCAACATAATTTTGCGGAAAGAACTCATTTTTTGAGAAAAATGCGAATTTTTCAGCTTTAATTGTGATTAACTCTATAAATTCTCATACAATTTATTCTTTTCATATACCAATCGATTCGTCTTGATGCAAAGAATAAGATTTTATTATATATTAACTTCAATAACCAACTTAAAAAAAAATTTTTGAAAAAAAATTTTTTTTAGAAAAAAGTCAAAAAAAAATTTTTTTCTGAGGATTTTTTAAAGTCTATCAATCCAGTTCGAGATATTTTTATGATAAATATACCTGGTAAATTTTAGCCAAATTCATTAAAACCTCTTCGAGTTATCGTGTTCACAAAAATCGGGATCCACACACACACATACATACATCCGGACAATTGTTCAGGGTCTTATATAACATAGTCCCATATAGAAGAAAATTTGTCAAAAGGATTATTAAAAATTTTGTAAATTAAACGACTACAAAGCTTCCTCACGAGGAAGCAGTAGGTCAATCGAAGCGTTTTTTAATGCTCTACAAGTTGCTAACTATAGTTTCAAAGTTATAACTACATTTTCAACAAAATTTTCCAAAAAGTTTTATTTTCCAAAATTTTTTATTTTTAAAAGTTTAATATTTCTGGTGAATATTGACAAAAAATGTTCATTGAGGGCTCAAAAGATGCGTCTAAAAAAACTCTGTAAAATTTAAAAAAAGCATTTATAGGTGTCCTACCATTTTTTTATTGTTATGGGCAAAAACGTTTTTTTGAAAAATTAAAAATAAAAAAAATGAATAGTTAAACTTTATTAATCTATCTCAAAGACCAAGTTGAAGTCCACAACGTTGATCAACAAAAAAAAGTTGTTCACTAAATAAATTATTTAAATATAATGCATCAATTTTGACAGAAAAATATTTAAACAAAAAGATTGTTATTTATGTTTTTATGATAATTGTTGCATAACTAAATATTCAATTAAAAATAATATTTTATTAATATTAAAGAGATTTATTTCGTTGATAAACGTTGTGGACTTCAACTTCGTTCTCAAAGTACTCTCTTTTTATGTCCCCAGCCCTGGTTAAAGAACCGGACAGATTTCGGACTAATCCGAAATTTGTCCGAAACAATGCGGTTTATGGTCAGGTTTTTGTCATCCGCAATTAATCCTGAAAAATCCGAATTCTTTACGGTTTGTGAACAACTAGTGAAATCGGAGTTGGTCCGATGAAGTCCGAAATTAATCAGTTAATTTTAACTAGTGAATCCGGAATTAGTCCGAAACAGTCAAAAGTTAGTCCGGACAATTTAGTGAATGTTAATAAAAAAAAATTATGCAAGTTTTACATATTAATTATTATTACTTTATGCTACATTCATCATATTTTTCGATTTACCTATCGCAATTTTATTTACATTAACTTAAAATTTCTAAAGCTTGGGGATTCGAACCTACACCTATCTAACATTATAACGCACCGAAATCGAATACGCTAACCACTATACCACGCTCGCATGGAAGTTCAAATTCATAATAGAATTTATGAAGTGCCACAAAAAGAAATGACAAGAAACTAACACATCAGTGTAAATTTTAATATTGAAACAAGATAACTAATAATACCTACTAGTTAATTTATAAAAACAAACTGACTGCAGAATTAAATATTTTATTTACCGTAAGTAAATACCCTGAATAAAAAGTGGGACCGATTTCAGACTAATCCGGAATTTGTCCGCATCAGTACGGTTTATTGTGGAGTTTTTTCACCATGAATTAAGTTTGAAATCAAAACCGTTTTTTTATAACTATTGAATCCGTAATTAGTCCGGTTTAGTCTGTCGCTCGGAATTTGTCCGGATAAATTCAAACTCAATGCGGTTTGTGTAAAACCAGTGAATCCGGAATTAGTTCGATCTAGTCCGAAGTTAGTCTGATAATACGCAACTTGCAAATGTGAAATTATTAAATCCGAAATTAATCTGGTTTTTGTCAGGTTTTTATCACACGAAATTATAATTATAGTTTGAATTTATCTGCATTTTATACAAATTGTTTTTAATATACAAATTCAATATTATACCAAAATCATTCCTGATTAAGTCTTTGAATTGGATTGAATATGGATTGTTTTGAACTGTCTGTGGATTGTACATATTTACAAAATCTTATAATAATAAGACTTATTTTCGGACTGGGGTGTTTTGATCGGATATTATTCGGATTGACGCTGACTATTACCGGATTCTTTGCATACAGATTTTGGATTGTTCCATACTTGTTTCGGATTAAAATTCTTTTAACTGGATTAAATTCGGATTATTGCGGACTGAATTCCTATTCTTTACATATTGATTTTGGATTATTTCGTATTTGTTTCGGATTATACCTTTTAGTTGGATTAAATCCGGATTGTTGCAGACAATTTTCGGATTCTTATCATACAGGTTTCGGATTGTTTCGTACTTCTTTCTGAAAAGGATTTTGCCACACTTAGTTTCAAATTGTTGCGGACTAATACCGGATTTCTTGCTTACAGAGTTCGGATTGCTCCGGACATTTTGCGGATTAAGTTTTTTTAACTAGATTAAACTCGGATTGTTGCGGACTGATTCCGTATTCTTTACATATTGATATCGGATAATTCCGTACTTATTTTAGAAGAATTCTTCACCGGTAATAAATTCGGATTCTTGCGGACTAATTACGGACTGAATTCGTAGACATTCAGGATTACTCCGAAGTGTTTTCGGATTCAGGTTTTCGTTCGGATTGATATCAGACTATCGCGGATCATTTTCGGACCTTTTTAGTACAATTTTCGGACTAATCCGTACTAATCTGTCTGTATTTAATCCGGAATTAGTCCGAAATTTTTACCAGGGAGGTGAAACCTACAATTTAAAAAATAATTCAGCCCAAAAGCTCTTTATAATTTGGAGATATTTATAAAAATATAATGTTTACACACACACAGACACACATACGGAATGACATTTTTCAAAAATGTTATTTTTGAACTCCTAAGGTCAAATAAAATTAAGATATGTTAAAAAATCAAATCTAAAAAATTTCGGTATTACAATACATTATGTAATACATTTCTCATTTAGGAAAATTCTAGGTTAATTTAACTTTTAATATGTACGAGACTCTCGTTGAAATCCGAGACGAGACTAATATAAGTCTCTGTCTCGTCTCGAATTTTTGTCTGTCGTTTCGTCTCGGTCTCGTTACTGAAAATCGAGACGAGACCGAGACGAGATCGAGACTTTTCTCGTCTCGTGTGCAGCCCTAATTATAATTAATTATTTATTTTTTAATTTTAAAGGTTGTGAAGCCTGTTATGTAAGACAGGATTATTATAGATCAGGATAAATAAACTTCGATGTAACTTTCATTTGCAGAAAAATTTTTAGATTAGCAGTTGTATTTGCTATACCCAGGAAACAAAAACCTATTCACTTGTTTTCAATCGGTCAAAAGCTCTCGTGAATCCGCATTCTTAAAAGGCGAAGGCAGATTAAATCTGATTATTTGCACTACTTATTGAATAGGACGTCAGTAATTTGAATCGGGATAACAAACTTTTTATAAGGGCCAAAAACCCTTATAGCGAGACTTCGGTGTCCGTCCGTAGTTTTTAAGTCTTAAGTCTTAAGTCTTATGTCTTATGTCTTATGTCTTATGTCTTATGTCTTATGTCTTATGTCTTATGTCTTATGGCTTAAGTCTTATGTCTTATATTTTATGTCTTAAGGCCTTACGCCTTACGTAATGGTTGCCATAGCAACCGTTGCCATGGCAACCGTTGCTATGGTAACGGTTGTCATAACAACCATCGCCATGGCAACCGTTGCTATGGTAATTGATAAATTATTATTTATTTATCATTTTACGCCACGAAACCCTATGATGTAGGCGCATTGCGCCTGCTTCTCCGACTGATTTTTTAACTTATAGGTTAGTAGAATATAATGGAAAAGGCAAAATTAAAAAAGAATCTCGCATTTAAAAGAAAAACAGTTTTTATTGATTCCTGAACAATTTCGATTTATGGACTTGTGCGGTTTCTGCACAAACTGCTTCAAATATTTACAAGAAAAATATAAAAAGTATTATGAAATCGAAAACTTTTTCGCACTAATATACAAACGCACTAATATTCAACAAATCAAAATCTTTAAATATTTTATTAAGCTGGCTTAATTTTCACAAACCTAAGTACTCGATAACATAATTGTCCACTATTCCACATTATTTATTATAATATTAACCGTATTACAAAAAACGCCACAAACCGAAGCCACATGGAACGCATTGATATAATATAAAGAGAGACGCATCACGTTAGGTTAGGTATGGATTTCAAAAGTTCTATTCAATAATATTTAACACGATTCAGTCAGTATCGCAACTTTCTTATTAAACTTTATATTTTCATAGTGCCTTTTGATAAATAATTTTACTCATTCGCTTTATTATGCTGTTAATTGGAAGATGCTTATTGAAAAAATTTGAGGTTAGCTTCTCCTTCGTAGATTATTCAGGTGTATAAAATTGACGAATGTGGTAAGTGGTAGTGGCAAAGAAAATCTTTTTTTTTACTTTTACAGTGATTTTTAATTTAAAAAAAAATTTTTTTTTCAATTTTATAATGTACTTCTTTCAACTTTTTATTAAAAACTATTAATATGTATTATGCGCTTTTTTGCAGCAATTGTCACAGTAATATATCTTGCATGTTTTTGCAGTTTTTCCTTGTTCGGAAAAAGAATTGTTTCAAAAAAGCGCATAATAAAAAATAATAGTTTTTAATAAAAAAATTGAAAGAAGTAAATTATAAAATTGAAAAAAAAAAAAAATATTAAAAAACCAAAATACAAAAAAAAATTAAAAAACCCTAAAAAAGTAAAAAAAAATTATTCTCTATATCGCTTACTTCCTCGTGGTGAAAATCAGGCAACTTTAATTATTTAAAGGCTTAAGGCGACTTCATATTCAAAATCAGCGATCCTACAAACCCCAAAGTAACAAAATTCATGCAAATCTCAGTAATTTTTAAAAATTAAGCTGCCATTTTGAATCCGCCATTTTTAATTTTTTGAATCTGCCTTCATATTTAGAATCAGCGACGTAAAATACCACCGAGTAACAAATTTCAAGCAAATCTGAGTAATTTTGAAAAATTAAGCCGCCATTTCAGATCCGCCATTTTGAATTTTTTAATCTGACTTCAGATTCGTGATTAGCGACCCCAAAAACCTCCGAGTAACGAGTTTGAACTGAATCGGGAACACGTTTCTGATACTTTTTGTTCTATTAAACAAATGTTATAGAGGAGAAAAAAATTCTTTAAAAAAAATTGCAATAAAAAAACTTGACATTTTTAAGTATTTTTTAAAAAACAGAAGGATTTAACATCATTTTTTGAAAATTTTGACCACGCCATTCGAAAGAGCGACCCCAAATATAGTAGGATATGGACTTTTGAAAAATTTTATGGCTTCTTTCCACTAATTGTAGGCGTTTGAAATTCATGTTGAAAAGCAGCACATCTCGTCGTTAAAGGGTTAATATGTCAGCTTCAATAAATAATTAAACTTTTATATACTTACAGACTAAATTACAAAGAAAATAATTTAAAAAGTAGAAAAACCAACATTTGAAAAACAAAGATATTAGTTTACAACGTTGTCACGTTTTTTAGTTCATTAAAATCATTTATAAATAAATAATTACAATTATAAAAAATTGTAATACCTCATTATGTGTTATAAGTTTACAAATAAAATATTTTTCAAGTGTATGTGCATCACATTTACTGATTGATTCGAACTTATTTTCTCATATTTTTGATTTTCTTAGGTTACTTCTTAGTACAATCACTTCTAAAAGTTTTGTTTCGTACTGATAAAAAATGTTAATATCTTTGAAAAAGCAATATTATTTTAATGTAATTAATGTTTTTCAATCATAATAATTAGTTACCATCTTTGTTAATGGGGCGTTCCACGCGAAATCGGACAGTATTTGACTTTTGCATCTCAGATTTTTTTCAAATATTTTTGTTTCTTTTAGTGCTCATTGAAATAAGCTACCATGATGTTTTTCAAATTTTTTCATCAAGCCGTTTAAGAGATACAGGTTTTTGAAAAATCACGTTTTTTACGAAAATGTTTTTTTGAAATGGTTATAACTCGGTCAAAAATTGACCAAATTTGACGTTCTTTACATGAAAATTTTTGATTTCACTCGTAGTTTTTGATAAAAATATAAAAAAATTTATTTTTTAAATTCACGAAATTTTTTTTTAATTATTAAAAAAATTTTTTATTTTTAAGAATGTATGTATCGATCGATTTTTTTCAAAATTTTTTGCAAGAAACTAGAACTAAATTAACAACTTTAAGGCGTTGTCTGATTGTGGGCAAACGATGGGATCTATTTATTTCGAATTTTTTAATTTTTATATCCATATGGATATATAATATAGCAAACAATAGGGCTTTTGAGCTAAAATTATTAATAACACAGGTCAACAAAAAAAGTCTTACTTTTTTATGAGATACCATAGTGTCCATTAAAGACGCTGAACACGATCCCGGGTCATAAAATTGGCCATCACGTCAGGATTTTGAGAAAAGTGGAGGTAAAAGACCCTAAAAAACGTGTTTTTGAAGGTTTTCAAAATTTTTTTATCCTAAACCTGACGCGCCAGAAACTTCTACATAGACTAAAATTGAAGCTTGAATTGTCCACTACAAGAGCCATATCCGTAAAACCAAAAAAAAATTAAAAATTTTTTCAAAACATGGGGTTGAAGTTACCAAAAATGTGATTTTTAGGGTCGCTGAATATAATCAGCAGATTATAACAATTTATAAGTTTCTGGCACGTCAGATTATAATCCGCGACCTCACACACCCTTGAGTAACAATTTTCAAGCGAATCCGATCAATTATAAATTTTGACATCATCATGTTTGATCTGCTATTTTGAATTTTTAAAAACTAATATCGGAGTAGTAATCAACACTTTAATGAAACCCCCGAGTACCAATTTTCAAGCGAATCCGAACAATTATAAATTTTGACATCCGCCATTTTGAATTTTCGAAAAGTGAAATCGGATTCGTAATCAGCGACCTTAAAAACTCCCAAGTAACAATTTTCAAGCGAATCCAAAACAATTTTAAAAGTCCATTAAAGCAACCCAAAAAACACATTTTTGGTAACTTCAACCCCATTTTTTGAAAAAATTTTAATCTTTTTTGGTTTTACGGATATGGGTCTTAAAGTGGACAATTCAAGCTTTAATTTAAGTCTATGTAGAAGTTTCTGGCGCGTCAGGTTTAGGATAAAAAATTTTGAAAACCTTCAAAAACAAGTTTTTTAAAATCCACTTTTCTCAAAATCCTGACGTGATGGCCAATTTTATGACACGGGATCGTGTTCAGCGTCTTCAATAGACACTATGGTATCTCATAAAAAAGTAAGACTTTTTTTGTTGACCTGTGTTATTAATAATTTTAGCTCAAAAGCCCTATTGTTTGCTATATTATATATCTATATGGATATAAAAATTAAAAAATTCGAAATAAATAGATCCCATCGTTTGCCCACAATCAGACAACGCCTTAAAGTTGTTAATTTAGTTCTAGTTTCTTGCAAAAAATTTTGAAAAAAATCGATCGATACATACATTCTTAAAAATAAAAAATTTTTTTAATAATTAAAAAAAAATTTCGTGAATTTAAAAAATAAATTTTTTTATATTTTTATCAAAAACTACGAGTGAAATCAAAAATTTTCATGTAAAGAACGTCAAATTTGGTCAATTTTTGACCGAGTTATAACCATTTCAAAAAAACATTTTCGTAAAAAACGTGATTTTTCAAAAACCTGTATCTCTTAAACGACTTGATGAAAAAATTTGAAAAACATCATGGTAGCTTATTTCAATGAGCACTAAAAGAAACAAAAATATTTGAAAAAAATCTGAGATGCAAAAGTCAAATACTGTCCGATTTCGCGTGGAACGCCCCTAATATAAATTTATTACTATTGAGATATTATTAATAATATTAATATTCATGTTAATTAATAATACCCCAATAATAATAAATTTTTACTATTGAGATATTAATTAAAATTATTGATATTATTATGTTAAATATTATTATATGTGAACCTTTATCTAATAGTGGTCCAAGTTTCAATAAATTGGTAATGTTAATTCTATTTCTGATAGAACCTCCTTAGGAAACAAGCAGATTTGGCGATAAACTTGAAAACTGATGTTTTGAAATTGGACAAAGATCTACATTGTATGCAACAATTTTTATAATGTAAATATGTGTTTTTTAATATAGTTTTAATACAGACGCACATAGTGTTGCATATCGAACCGATATATTTTAGATATCGTTCGATTGTTAACGAAAAATAGCAAACTTCTTTTCGTCGAAATAAATGTCTTTCTATTGCTTTTTATCGTCTCGTGTCGATCGACATTTTCGATCAAACTAATTTAACTGCCAGGTGTCATTTGAATGTTAGAAAACGAAACGAAATTTATTAATTAATAAAAATGTCGGAATCATTGCAGCCGAACTAAAATTTAAAATATAATTTTTGAAACTGTTGCTTTATTTTTAAAAAAAATTATTGTTATCTTTAACATTTTTTGAAAATTAATTTCAATTTTATAACTCTTTAAGTCTATAAATGTGAATTTAATTATTAGAAGTTTAATAAATTTTTGTAGTAAAATTTAATATTGTTTAATGTTTAATAAAGAAATATTATTTTTGCAATTTCTACATAGTAACCTAAGTAATGAAGACGGAACTAGTTGATTCAAAAGTAACAGGCGAAAATATAATGCATTGCCCTTAGAAAATTCGTTCAAATATTTTTTAGAAGAGAATTGTAAAATGGGCAAATGTAAATTATGTATGCCTCAAAATACCATAATTAAAATTAAGGACAGCTACACGACCGGTCTAATAAGACATCTTCGTGAAAAACACCCGGACGCTTATTCGAAAACGTATTCAAATAAAGAGAGTAGTAATCAGAATAAAGAGGTTAAAATGTTCAATATTTCAGAATTAATAAATTATTATTCATAATATTTCTTCTAAATTAAAAAGATTTTTAAAACGTATTACATGAAATTATCTCTCTACTTTCATTTAATTTCTCTTTTATTTATTTTAATTATTTTAATTATTTTATTTATTTTATTTATTACTTCGCATGTGTAGTAATAACAAAATAAATATATTTACTCTAGAAATTTGTTCAAGAAATATTCAATAAGAAAATTGTTGATTGGATCGCCAAAAAATATATACCGTTTTCGTTCTTCGATGATAATGATACTCAACAATTATTCCTCTATTTAAATTCAAAAGCAACTTTGCTACTTCGCAACGAATTGAAGTCTCTAACCATGGATAGATATTTTGAAATAGAAGCAGTAGTTTTGAATATTTTGAAAAACAATAAGTCGAAAAGTTCTTTTGCTATCGATGGGTGGACTTCTATCGCTAACCGTTAATATTATGGAGTAACTGCTCATTTTTTAGACGATTCATGGAAAATTCAATCGTTAATACTTTTTATGATTCCATCTAATGGCAGGCATACGGGCAAAGAAATCGCTGGAACTTTTTACAAGGCAATTGACAGCTACAGTTCAAATGAGAAAATTTTAGGAATTACATTAGACAATGCCGCTGTTAATACGTCATGTATGAAGGAATTATCCCGTCTCCTATTAAATTTTCATGCAGAAGACCAGCATTTTAAATTTTACGCACATATATTAAACTTAGGGGTGCAAGATTTGCTCAGCAAACAAAAAATTGCCAAATTTAATTTTGGTAAAAATGAAGGCGAATTCGACGGTAATATTGATGATGAAAGAGAAGAAAATGGAGAATTTGAAATTACCGAATCAGAGACGACAGATAATTTAAAAGAACAATTTCCGCTGATTAAATTAAGAAATCTTTTCAAAATCTTGAAGTTTTGGGAGCAATGGCGAAATAAATTGCAAAGTAGCTGCACAATAACGGAAGAAACTATGTATTCTTGTAATATTGACGTTTCAACTAGGTGGAATTCCACCTACGATATGATAAATCGAGCAGTTAAAATGCAAAAAGCTTTAAATTTATTGTGCAAAAATAATGATCAGTTGTCGAAATTTCTTTTGCTGGAACACGAATGGTTATTATTAACGTCAATTTTAAAATTTCTTCGTTATTTCAAACAATTGACAGAAATTTTTAGTGGCGAAAAATACGTCACCTTACCAGTGGTAGTAATTGGATTTAATTTGCTATTGGACAGAATTATTTCACATATTGAAAAATTAAAAAATAAATCCGAAATTGATAAGTCTTGGCTTGATTCTTCTCTTTTACAAGGATTGAAAGCGTGCTACTCTAAACTGATGAAGCTCTAGGAAAAAAGCAACTGGGTTTATTGTGCTATACTTATCCTAGATACAAGGCATAAACTTGAGACATTCTATGAAACAACTTGGGGAAAAAATATGGTTCAAGGTTCCTTGGATAAATTTGAGCAAATTTATAGGAATAACTATTATAAACAGAAGGTAAATTTTTTTAAACAATATTTAATTTTCATAATAATTATATAAAAATATAAATTAATATAATAAACGTAAAAATGTACCTAAAAACAATACAAAATAGAAAAATAATACCTAACAATAAAGTAATAATAAATAGTTAAAAATGTATAAATAAAATTAAAAACAAATAAATAAAACATATCAGTAAATATATATATATATATATATATATATATATATAAATTAATAAAATATATAAATTATATTTTTTTTATTGTATAGGATTGATTAAATAATAGTTCATTTTAAAAAAATTATATAGAAATAATAAAATATAAATTAATAATATAATAAAATGCATATACTATATATATTTAAAAATAATAAAAAAATATATTAATAGCTAACAATAAAATAATAACAAATAGTAGAAAAAATAATGGAAAAAAATAGCTGTAAATATTTAAATAAAAATATAAATAAAATAAATAAATATTAAAACTTTGTATGACATTTACTAGGAAACCCCTCGAAATGACATTCCCAGTTGTTCATCCAATGATATTCTGGAAGATTTGAGTAATGAAAACGTCTATGATTCTCTAAATTTGCAAAGTTTTTATAAAAGTAAAAAATCTCACAAACAACAAAACACAAAAAGAAATCATTTGTCAAAAGAATGGAGAAGAGAACTTGATTATTATTTGTCGCAACCATGTGCAGATGGAGAACAAAATATTTTAGAGTGGTGGCAAATGAATGAAAAATTATATCCAACTTTGTCATCAATGGCTAGAGATTTTTTTAGCGTTCAGGAATCTTCCGTTCCTGACGAAAGACTATTTTCGCGTGAATCACTTACCATTAGGAAACACAGAAACCGATTGGGACAATGATTCCATAAAATACCTAATGTGTTTAAACGTGTTCTTTGAAAGAAAAAATATTATCTTCTCTAAATATTTGAAGTTGAAAAAAGTTAAAATTTGTTTTAAATGAAAATTTAGAAAGACATTGCTGTTATCACTGTTAAAGTGTATTGTAAGAAATTTCATATTTAAATAAAATAAATAATATAAAATTTCAAAAATAACTAAGTCAAGTTAATTATCAATTGCATAAATATAACTAAAACATTTTTAGATAAAACATTTATATTCTAATTTAAAACTAAATAAGTAACTTAAAAAAAGTAAATTTAATAAAAAATATATTTTTAAGGCGTTAAAACCAATTTAAAAATGTCTATTTATGTTAATTATTGATTCCTAATTGTGTAAAATTTAATTCAAGGATATTTTACTTCATTCTAATTGACTACTTCTAATTTTTCTTTTTAAAAATTGTTGTCGATCAAAATTTCAATCGAAATCAATTATTGAGATTCTTTTGTTAAATGAGACGATTCGAACGATATTTAATTAACGAAAAGACGATCACTTTACAGGTTTTACATAATTTCTCGATTGTTTTGTTCGACATGCAACACTAGACTCACAGGATTGTTCTGATATAGTAAAATTATCTTATATTACGTTGCAGTTACGTGACAAATTTCCACACGGGTGTTAAAATGACTGATATAAGTCAGTTAAAATAATCGACAGACAAATCAGTAAAATCAAATTACAGGTTTTCAGTTAAATTTAGTGACTGATTGGAACAGTGACAATATTTCACAGATTTACTAGTCAAAATGATTATTGTGCCAATGAAAATCAATGATTTGTCAGTGAAAATATGAGTGACTGATTGAATCAATCAGATTTTGGCTGATTAAAACTAAGACTGTACTTCTCAAAAAATCTTGGATTTTAAGAATTGGTTAAAAAATATGAATGTAACAATGAGAAACGTGAATTTCTTCAATTTTTTTAGAACCACCCAAAAAAATAAAGAAGGTTTACAATTACTTTTTCATTTTTTTCAACAATTTTTTGTTTATGTTTACTTTCTGTCATGAAATCCACCAGAATAACCTAAAATAAGCGACATCTGCCAGCAAATTCTGTAAAATATTTGAATGGGCCATCTTTCTCGTGTGGCCATCTCCCCCGGACTTACTATATATTTTTTAACATTTCCATACTTGAAATTTATTTTTTCTTAAATTTTTTAAGAAGTAATCAATTGTTTCTATTAACCTCGAATTTTCAGTTTTTAGGGGTAAATAGAAACAGTTTTATATTTTTAATTAAAGTTTGCAAATCAAATTTGAAAATCAAATTAAAAATTTTTTTAATAATTGTTTTACGATTTATTTTTTATTATTATTTTATTTTTTTATTTATTTTTTCTTAATAGCTTTTTGGAATAGTCGGGGTGATTTTGTGAAATTTTGTTTTTATCCCAGAATGATTTAAAATCAAAATGGACCGATTTCATAGCTTGTTCACTAAAAAATCCTAATCCTGTACCATGTAATTTACAGAACGGCTAAATGCTAAATTTGACTCTCTTCTTAGCAAGTTAATATTGTCTAGCAGCTTTTTGCATGAATTGCCTTTAAATGAAGGAGAGCCATGAGTAATTTCACGTTGCGCGGAACATTTTTTTGCCCAAGATAATGAGTCTGTTTCACATTCTTTCATCATATGATTAAAAGTTGTATTAATTACACCAAGCAGGAGATGAAGTTGTGACTGTGGAATTATTTCCAAAAATGGTTTATTTAAATCGCCATTGGAAATTAACGGCTGGTGAATACAATTGAAGTACTTTTTTGCATCGTCTTTTGAAGCTCCTGCGGCACGCCATGCCTCGTAATTTTCCATTACATTTGCGAAAGTTCTTAGATTTTGAGATATGTTTGATTTACACAGCTAATTTTTATTTGCGTAGCACCAAGTACAAGGACACGAACTGCTATGGGACATAATCCCTAACAGAATATTTGTTAACTTTAAGTCAGTAGCAATTGTATCACTAAATGAGTTGATGTTTAATTCAGACCAAAGCTAAGCCACGTTCTCATAATTTCCTTGTGAATTTTGAGCTATTCCTAATATGTGACGCTGCACGGTGAAAGGGACCTTAGCTGCTTAAAATTTTAGGTTATGTTTAGAGTAGTTTTAGCTTCATTAAAAATATATTATTGCTTATTTAACATCAAAAGCATATTTTTTTGAAAATATTGCATATAATAATGAACTAAATATTAATAGTTTGTAAAGAAAATTAGTCATTTTCATTTATTTGTACTTCCAACTTTAGTTCTGTCAAAAACAGCTAAGGTCCCTTTCACCGTGGAGCGTCACATATAGAAACCTTCTTTACGCCAGAATCTTGAAATTTCTTTGCTGCTACTCCCTCTAAAAATGTAGAGCGCTTCTTTTCAGGAACGGTATTATTCTTTGATTGTATAGATAAACAAATCTTTCTAAAACCCCCTACTCCATCGATTCCTAATTTTAAATGACAATTAAATACTTGTCGCTGTTCATTAACATGTACAATGAAAGCATGAACATCTGTACAATAAACTACAATCGTAGAGGCATCAGAAACTTGTTTTTTCTTAACATTTACAAAGGAAAACGTCTTCCAGCTATAAAAATCGTCAACTGAATAAGATCTTGATGTAAGTTTCGCTTTCAATCCACTCTCGATAATTTTCCTATTATTTGTAGCCACTCGCAAAGAGGTAGCGATCTGAATCACAGCGCGGTCACTTAGATTGGAATCAGATTTTATGGCTTCCATATCTTTAGTAAAGAGTTTTACTTTTTTCGATGACTTATCAATAATATCTTTACCTATTGTTACATGAAGAAGTCTACCATTTGTCTGTGAAATTTTCAAACTTGAGAATGAGCCCGTAGAAATGCTCTCGAAACAATCGATTAATTTATGTTTTATTATGATTGAAACCACTTTACTCTGCACTTTCGAAGACGATTGTAATAAACAATCGGTTATATTCGAAACTCGCGATGAAACGTTACATTTGTGAGGTAATCCTTGTCCAATATGGCAAAAACAAAAGTGGCAGCGCTTTTCAGAAAGATTTTTTGGCAATGATTGGTGTAGAATAAAAATACAATATATATCAGGCATTCCATGTCAAGTGATATCGGTGTAATGCTTATTTCGATAATCACAGCCCCACAAAAAATGTCGTGCGCGGCAGACCAGACTGGTCATTTCCTATGTATTTTGGCGCACTGAACACGAATCCGAAGTCCGTTTTGCTCCATCACGTCAGAATTTTTTTCTAACCTTCAAAAACCTATCGGATCCAAAAACCTACAGCCCACCTATCGAATAGGTGGGCTATTTTTTAAAAAAATTGATGGATTTACTTCAAACTTTGTAGCTAGGCGTTTTTTGGGTCGCTGATTACGAATTTGAAATTAGATTTTCAAAATTTAAAATGTTGGCTCCAATATGGGGGACGAATTTTTTAACTGTTGATGGATTTACTTTAAAGTTGATATCCAGGGGTTTTTTGGGTCACTGATTACAAATCTGTAGTCAGACTTTCTCATTTTGAACCCCCTGCACGGAAAAAATTTCCGTGCACCGCTTGTCTCACCTCCTGTGCAGTTGATCTACTATAAGTTAGGGACGAATGTAGCACGAGAATAAGTACACTATTCAATCCGAAATATGTGACGTATATTGTCCCTAATGCGCAGTATAGAATTTTGCACGAGAAATGTGTGGTACAATATTTATCCTCAGCGCCTAGTGCAGAGAACGTTTGCTGTCTTTAAAAAGGGCCATATATGATCCCTTTTCAAAGTGTAAGATTTGTACTGAAATTAAGGACCATTGGTGCACATATAGACATAAACGGTGCACAGAAATTTTTTCCATGTGGTTTGCTCCGAAAGATTTTTTGGTAGAGTGTTGTGTAGCGGGAACTGTAATTTTTTTGTTTTGTAATGGACTACTCTCAAGAACTGACAGTTGGGCCTCTTTGCTTCATAGAGATCAATTCGGCAAATTCACAAAACTTTTTTCATTGAGGTAATAATGTGACAAGATGTAAAAGTTAAATAATAAATTTTTAAGCAACGAGATAAAAAAGAACTTTATTATCCTGTATCCTTCACTATCTTATTCCTTAAAAATACATTGTTTACCTTGTACGCTCTGCACTTTTATTGTGTTTCAGCACAATACTAATTCTGCTGCTTCGATAAATGTAGTAGGCGATGACAACTGCCCCGAAAGGGGATGTGTAGAATGATTCGCTTCCTGTTTATCGAAGTAACGAAGCCAGCGTAGGCGCGCTGCCCTGCAGTAACAACGTCGGAACACTTATGCAACAGTAATGCAGGTGCATTTTGTTACATATGTGGACAATTCGATGTGCCCAAAAATCGTAAATCATTAAAGCGAAAATATCAAACAGATCTACAATGATTGTTTTGATCTTGAGATAGCCAATCAGGATAAAAATTTTGTTCCACATAAAATTTGCAGTTCCTGTTACACAATGTTAACTCGTTGGGATCATAAAAAAGAGGATAAACTAAAGTTTATAAAGCCAACTTTGTGGAAAAAACCGTTAAATCAAAAAGATTGTTATTTTTGCAAGGATATAATAACAAAAATAAAAAGAACATATTGCATGCTGGTGTCCCCACTGTAAAAAAACCAGAAAGTTCATGCAATCCACCTTCTTCTTCTCCCAAAACCTTGGAAATTGACAGTTCAACTGAAGATGTTCTAGATTTTGAAAATAAATACATGAGAACCGATGATGAGGACGACTATTACCTTCCGTATGATGAACAGGAGATAAAGATTCCACAAACGTTTAACCAAGAAGAACTTAGCAATCTCATTAGAGATTTAAAATTGCCGAAAAATTGTGCAGATCACCTGGCATCAGTGTTGAAGAAGAAAAACTTATTATCAAAACAGCTAGCTTTTATCGAGACAGAGAAAAAGAATTCCGACAATATTTTACAAAAAATGAAAATCCGTCGTTAGTATATTGCTCAGATGTTGTCGGACTCAAGAATAAATTAAAAACAAATATATACAAAGATGAAAATTGGAGACTATTTATTGACTCTTCGAAAAGAAGTTTTAAAGTAGAACTACTACATAATACTAATATTTATGCTCCAATTCCAATGGCGTATTCAACGGAAATGAAAGAAAACTATGAATATATGAAACTAGTTTTTGATAAAATTAGATACCGAGAACACAACTGGCAAATTTGTGGAGATTTTAAGATTTTAAGCATACTACTTGGACAACAATCAGGTTTTACAAAAACACTATGTTTCTTGTGTTTGTGTGACAGTAGAGATCGAACAAATCACTACATTAAAAAACAATGGCCAAAAAGGAATTCTTTCGAACTAGGTTCAAAAAATATAATAGAAAATCCCCTAATCGACCCTTCAAAGGTGATAATTCCATCCTTATACACGAAACTAGGAGGAATGAAACAATTTGTCAAAGCCTTAGATAAAGAAGGAAACAGTTTTAAATATCTGGAACAAAAGTTTCCAGAAATATCTGATGCGAAACTAAAAGAAGGGTTTTCAACGGACCACAAATTCACAAATTGTTATAAGATGAGCAATTTATCACCAAGATGAATAAAAAGGAGAAAGCCGCATGGCTTAGTTTCAAAGCAGTTACCGAAAATTTTCTGGGTAATTACAAGAGTAAAAATTGGGAGCAAATATTTAGTGATATGATTAAAAAATTTTGTAAGTTAGGATGCTTAATGAGCATAAAAATGCATTACTTAGACTTGCATCAGGATCGATTCCCTGAAAATTTGGGAGACTACAGTGAAGAACAAGAAGAACGATTCCATCAAGATCTTAAAGAATTTGAGCGCCGTTATCAAGGAAGATGGGATACCACGTTTGAAGTAAATCTATCAATTTTTAAAAAATTCGTCCGCCATATTGGATTCGCCATGTTGAATTTTGAAAATCTAACTTCAAATTCGTCATCAGCGACCCAAAAAACCTCTAGTTATCAAGTTTGAAATAAAGCCATCAATTTTTAAAAACTTCGTCCCCCATATTGGAGCCAACATTTTAAATTTTGAAAATCTAATTTCAAATTCGTAATCAGCGACCCAAAAAACGCCTAGCTACAAAGTTTGAAGTAAATCCATCAATTTTTTTAAAAAATAGCCCACCTATTCGATAGGTGGGCTGTAGGTTTTTGGATCCGATAGGTTTTTGAAGGTTAGAAAAAAATTCTGACGTGATGGAGCAAAACGGACTTCGGATTCGTGTTCAGTGCGCCAAAATACATAGGAAATGACCAGTCTGGTCTGCCGCGCACGACATTTTTTGTGGGGCTGTGTAATTTTTTACTCTTAAACTATTAAACATAAAAATTTGGCAAGGTACATTTTGGAAAGGTTTTTTCGTGCTCTTTCGATTGAAAATAAGCAGTTAAAAAAAATTTTTTTTGACCCAAAAAAATCAAAATTAAAAATAAATTTTTTGGAAAAAAGGTCACATTTTTTTAATCAAAAGCTGAGGTTTTTTCCTAATAGGAAATATAAATGAAAAAGTGGAACAAGAAGGTTTAAACATTGAAAAACAAAGATTTCTACTCACTAAACCCGGTTTTTAGCTCTGTTTACGAGAAAATTCATTTTTTAATGTTTATACATTCTTGTCCCACTTTTTCATTCATATATCATTTTAGGAAAAAACCTCAGCTTTCGAAAAAATGGGACCTTTTTACCGAAAAATTAAAATTTATTTTTAATTTTGATTTTTTGGGTCAAAAAAAATTTTTTTTAAATGCTTATTGTCAATCGAAAGAGCACGAAAAAACGTTTCCAAAATGTACCTTGCTAAATTTTTATGTTTAATAGTTTAAGAGTAAAAAATTATCGAAATAAGCATTGTACTGAAAAACCCATAAATTTAACCCCCTCCCCCTCGGAAAATATTGGACTAGGTAAAAAAATATTTTCACAAAAAATTAATACACTGAAAAAAATTTTATTTGAAACAAGTAAAAATTATTTGATCCAAATAAATCATTTATTTGGTTATAATCCAATAAATGTGTATTTGAACCAAATACAAATTTATTTGACCTAAATATTTTATCTTACCGCATCAAATAACTATTTATTTGAATCAAATACAAATTATTTAAGTTAAGAAATGGAATATTCCAAACCAATAAATAATTAATTGAATCAATTATTTAAATTATTCAAATCAAATAAATGTAATATTTCAAGCTAATAAATAATTATTTAAATCAAATATGAAAATTTTTTCATTCTATATTTAATACAAATTTTTTTTTTTTAATATTTTGTATTTTTTAAATTTATTAATATATTATTATACTATATTTATTTATTATATTATACATATTAATTGATTTTTAACAGACTTTCAACATTACTTATAAACATGTTCACACAGTTTTTATTAACAACACAACACACAATTTTATTATTTTATATAACGCTTATAACGAAGAATGAAAAATATTCGCTCGCATGTGGCATCGAACTCACGTCCCCCCGCCTATAACGCTGACCGCAAGCCTATAAACGCACCTATTTAAGCCACACCGCCACTAAGACTTGGTGAGAACTTGGGCTGATCTACTATATCAATGACAGTGTCGTATATTCTGTATCCAAATAACATATTTACTTGTCGAAATATTTTTTATTTGTATTAAATAAATGAAATATTTAAGTGAAATAAATAAATGAACAGTTTCAAATAATTATTTAATTGATTGAAATATTTTTATATTTGTCTTGATAAAATAGTGTATTTGGTTTGAATAATGAATTATTCGGATTAAATAATTAAGTTTATTAGAATTAATAAAATAAATTTATTGTGTCAAAACATTTTTATTTGCATCAAATATAAGAAGTATTTGAATGAAATAAATAAAAGAATAGTTTCAAGTAACTCATTATTAGTATTAAATAAATTCATTTATTCAATTTAAATAATTATTTAATTCAATCAAATACGATTTATTTGGTTCAAATAAGTGTGATTCAAATAATTTAAGTTATTTGAATCAAATACATATTTTTTTGATCTATTAGTACTACAAAAGCCCCAAGTTTTGCTACGATTGGAGAAAAATTTTTCTCCACCTGGATCACTTGACATGAAATGCCTCATATAAAAAACTAAATTTGATAGAAGAAACATTTTAAAAGTAATTTAAGAACTTTCACCTAATATTCTTAGCATTTCAAACTTTACATATGACCGTTACTTAAATAGTAAATTAATAAAAATAAAAAGTACTTACTAGTAGCAGCGTTGTCGCAAATCTTTGCAGAATTTTTAATAGCATTGCTGCATTCTATTTCACAAATTTTACATGAACATTTATTTTTCTATCTAGTGACTCTTTCAATTGTTAAAAACATTGACAAATCTGGAGATTTGAGCTTTTCTGTTTAGCTTCAGCGTGATATACGTATCTTCTACAAGTTTCGCATAAAGCGGCTGGTAAATTACTTTCGTCAACGTAATTATTAATAATTTTCTCCATATCACATTTTAATTGCTTTTTAATAACAAAATTTTTTTTTTTGATTTTAAAACATATAAAGCAGACCTTACACCGATTTTGATCGTGGGTTAAAGTTACGGTAGGCATATTGCATTTTTACTTACATCAAAATAGCGACTCAGGTTAACAAATTTTTTATAAATAAAACACAAACGAAAACAATTTCGTGATTTAGTTTTAACGCGTTCTACCAAGAAAAATATTAACATTGGTATTTTTTTAATTTCAAAATTATTTTTTTCAAAAAGCTCTCGATGAAATATTTCGGTTCTTCGATTTTCTTAATCTATAAATACAACACTTTCAAAATTCAAAAAAAAAGTAAGTGTTTTGACTTTTGGTTTAATTTTTTTCAAGAGCACCGTGTGTCTTTTTTGATTTTCAATTATTTATGCAATAGGAAATATTTTTATATATACTGCTGCTAATTGACAAACGGAAAATGGGAAAACACTTAGTACCCATTGGGGGTGATGTTAAAAGTGTAAGACTGTATTTATTTTAAAATATGTTCATTTGACTGAAATAATTACACCGAGAAAAATAAATAGTAATAATTATACTATTTTCGATGAAAAATTACAACTTTCAAGTAGTAATTTTGAAACTGCTCGAGAAATAGTAACTTTTGCATTTTTTCCACAACATTTTACTTTTTTGAAAAAGTATAATTTACTTCAAGAAATCTAAATTTTACTAAAAACCTAGTAATATTTAAAATGTCCAGAGCAATTAATACTCTGAGCGAAACAACTTTTATTACGAATCAGAGAAATTATTTCTATTTCTTAGAGATTTTTACTCGGAGAAGTAGTAATCCGTATCCACACAATGAAGAGCCTCCCGTGTGGAAAATGAAAATTGGTCCTAGCATGATCCTACCTATTTTGCCCTGTTAATAGCTTGGACCTAAGTAGGCAGTGTAGTTTGGACCAACAATGGCTGGTGATGCGATTTTAGCCTGGTCCTAACTTGGGAGCCTAGTTAGGACCAGTTTGTGGGTCCATTTTTGGACCTAGAAAGGACCATCTCAGACAGTATTGTCTATTTCATTATAATTTTAATTAGTTTATAATATTTGTTAAAGAAAAAACCTAAATTTATAATAATAAGTATTAGTTTTAATTTATTATTATTATTTTCAATTAAATGATGACCAAAAGCGAATTCATAAATAATGTTAGTACTTATATGCAAAGATTAATATATATTCCTCTAATATATACATGAAAAATTATAAAAAAATAAGAAATTTGTTAATTAAATTATTTTACAGTATATATAATCTTTAAATTGCATACTTATACGAATATAATGCAGAAAAATCGGAATAAACGCAAACCTAAGAAGCAAGTAAAATCTAACGCACGCGGGAATCGAACCTATGACCTGCGGACTACGAGACTACACGGAAAAAAATTAATCGCTAAATTAGAGATTAAATCTGAGATTTAGGCATAAACTATCACTGGAATCGGACGTGAGATGTAAGCAGATCTCTAAAACTGAAATTTGGTATTATATCTAATCCGAATATTAGTATTGTGAAGAACACGTATTTCTTATGCCTAAAAATGATATTAGGAATCTCAAATTTTATGTTATGGAACATATTATATAGTTCTAGACTATCAACTTATTTGAATATACATTGACAAGCATAAAAAAGGAGTTGGATATTTTAAAAATACAATATAAATTTTATATGTTTATTTCATTTTTTTGTTTTATTCAAATTGTCTCAACATCACACATTATAAACATTCTTTTTGCATTTCTTAATAAAAAACATGTTTTAGTACAACTTTTTATAGGTTAGGTTTTCAGGTGTCAAAAGAAAATGATATATTTATTATAAGTTGAACAAATACAGAGAAGTACTAAATTAAATTCCATTTAATCAAAAAGATTTAATATAATCATCATGATTAATATAATCATTGAGATAAATAAGTCTAATAAATAAAAATATATGTCCCACGTGATGACGCGAAAAACATTCGTTAAATACGGAAAATGAAAACTGAAAAAAACTGCAGGAAAGGAGTAATATTTAAATTTTTCTTTGGAACGTATGCAACCGCGTTTATTTGGATGTTTGAAAATAAAATGAATTCCTAATTAATTAAAATGGTTTAAATCTTTTTTGTCACTGATGAACTTAAAACACAATGTAATTCACATCAAAAAGTTGTGAAATTAACAAATCTCTAAATCAGAGATGTGAATTTATGGCGTTTTCTGGTATAAAGTTTGACAGAATCAAACACAACTTATCACAGTAATTATGACTATAATGTCTAATTTAGATACACTTATATTTCATTGGATTTGAAATTAATATTATTTCAGGTTTAGAGATTAATTTTTTTCCGTGTAACGCCCTAACCACTATGCTAATGAAACTAGTTGAGATCAAAATTTTTATTGTCAGTGACTTGTTGACTCGCTTTTGATGATTCAATATAGTATTTATTGACACTAATACACCATAATGAATAAAAATAGTTTAACAACAACAATAATAAAAAGATAATATTCAAATCAGGGACCGTCACGAAGCAAAGGTACCGTGTCAGTATCGTGTCACGATACGATGCGATTCTACCACGGAGAAGAGTATCGTGTCGTGACACGATACCGACACGATAGGATTTTCGTATCGTGTCGCATTACAAAAATAGCCGATTAAATTACATAAGATGTGCACAATCATATTATACAAAATTACAAAATAATGTTGGGGGCCATCCATAAATTACGAAAAATATTTTTTTTAATTTACCCCCCCTCCCATTAATGTAAGATATTTTACATACATTAGCGCCATTTTTATTGATTGTAAGAATTTACAGACCCCCATACCCCCTAAATGTCTTACGTAATTTATGTAATTACATTACATATAATAACTTAGTAACAAATTCAATATGGCGGACATGCGCAGAAGTGCAATTTAGTATTTATTGTTGCGCAGTAGAAATTACATTACTCTTGGATATGCGCAGTAGGACAACTAAGTACTTATTGCTGCGCAGCAGCCTACCGTTACTCTTGGACATGCGCAGTAGTGCAAATTAGTACTTATTGATGCGCAATAGCCCACCGTTACTCCTGGACATGCGCAGTAGTGTAACTTGGTTTTATTGCTGCGCAGTAACATAATTTGGTATTAATTGCTGCGCAGTAGTCTAATCTAGCATTAATGGCTGCGCAATAATATAATTTTGTATTTATTACTGCGCAGTATGCAGGTTTAATATACTGCGCATCAATTAATACTAAATTACACAACTGCGCAATAATAAATACTAAATCACACTACTGCGCAGCAATAAATACTAAATTACACCACTGCGCATCCATTTATACTAAATTAGACTACTGCGCAGCAATAAATACTAAATCACACTACTGCGCAGGAATAAATACTAAATTACACTACTGTGCATCCATTTATACTAAATTAGATTACTGCGCAGCAATAGATACCAAATCACACTATTGCGCAGCAATAAATACTAAATTACACTACTGCGCATCCATTTATACTAAATTAGACTACTGCGCAGCAATAGATACCAAATTACACTACTGCGCATCAATCAATACTAAATTATACAACTGCGCATCCATTAATACTAAATTACACTACTGCGCAGCAATAAATACCAAATTACACTACTGCGCATGTCCAAGTGTGGTGGTAGTACACTGCGCAACTTAAAATATATATATTTTTGGTTTTGCAAGATGGCCGTATATGCGTCATGTGCTGATAAAAAGCATTTTTTAATGTAACATGTGCGACACGTTAATTTCGTATCGTGTCGGTATCGTATCGTGTCGCAACACGATACCGACACGATACTGATTTTCGTGTCACATCGTGTCGGTGGCGGTCCCTGATTCAAATACAAAAATTCAAAAATGAATATTTTTATATTATATCAAGAAAAAAATATCTATACATTTTCGTTAAAAACAGGTTTTTCATTGTTCTCAATCATTTTTAACATTAATTTGTTGGTCTAAAAAAATATTCGTCTTTTGGACTTGCAAATTTTTGCTAATTAATTAAGTGGGTGATTTTTTAAAAAAATGTCAAAAAATGTATGTTAAAAACACGTTTTTCATTGTTCCAAATCATTTTAAATATTAATTTTTTGTTGTAAAAAATTTTTTAAATTTGGACTTAGAAATTTTTGCTAATGAAACTAGGAAGTCCAGGTAGGTCCTGGGTTGGACCTGGGTGGGTCATCCCACATTCAAACTGCAATATCTTCTAGTGTTTAGCACCAACTTAAACGAAACTTAAAATCTGCAAACGAAATTAAAAATATATTTTACTAATTATAATTATATTGCAGTCTGTATCTGTTTTAATAAATAAATGTTACTGCTTTATTAACTTTTGTTACAAATTACTTAGAAATTTGCAGTTTTTTTTCTAATTTTGCGATTAGTAAAATATGAAGATAATTTATCATTTTAACAATTCAGTTATTTGTTTAAACAAATAAATGTTGTTATTTAATAACTCTTGATACAAAGTACCTAGAAACTTGCAGTTTTTCCTAATTTTGCAATAAACTAATTTAAAAAGTATGAAATAGAGATATTTTATAATTTTAACAATTCAGCATTTGTTTAAACAAAAAATTGTTGTTATTTATTAACTCTTGAGACAATAAAGCGTCTAGACACTTGTAGTCTTTTAAAATTTTGCAATTAACTAATCTGAGTATTTACTTATAGCAAAATTAGAAAAAACTACTAGTTTCTAGGTTGATTGTGTAAAAAGTTAGTAAATAACAATTATTTGTTTAAAGTTTTAAACAATTGCTGAATTAATAAATTAACGTTATTTTATAATATTTGTATAATTTTCTGATTTATGTCAAACAATAAATTGTTTTAAAAAATATGATTATCAATTAATTTTATAAATATTAATTGAGAATAATATTTATCAATTTTTACATGTTTTTCCTGTATCAATTTTGACACTTTATTTTCCTAAAAAAATTTCTAAGTCTCAACTGGATCTCCTAGTTAGTACCAAGTTAGGACCAGCCTAAGATATATAAAAAGGGGTTGCCAAGTTAGGTCCAATCTAGAGCCAATAATCATTTTAGGCATAGCATGGTGATTTCTACACGAGCTGCGTGTCTGTCTACTTCTTGACAAAATAATGCTGGTGTAGAGAGATATTTTCTCGTTTCCTTTTTTTAAATAAAAATAAAATAATCAGTGCGTCCAAAAAATATTTCTTTAAGTAATTAACACTCTACATCCCGTGTAGAAATTGCCTTAAGTAAATTCTATTTGTGGTTTGGCCCTGATCAGGATTTACTTATCACAACCATTCTTCAGGCCCTGACCAGGGCCTTATCAGGACCTTATCAGGTTCCAGACTATTTCGAAAAAGCCACATTCAATTATTTAAAATTCCTTTTACGTGAGATTCAACAAAAAAGAAGCAGTTCGAGTGAAAATAAATAATAATTAATTAAAATGAATTCGAAGAAATGATCCAAAATGTTCCAAATTCTGATGAATCTAAAAAAATGTTTTTTCTGAATCTAAAGGTACAGATATTATATTCTGATTCTAAACAATAAAAAAATAACTTGCCATTTTGTTGAAAAATTGTAATTAATTAAAAAAATTATTTTTTTCCTTTTTCAAAAAAATCCAGTATTTTTTACAAAATTATTATTAGAAAATAGAAATGATGTAAATAATTTTCTTTTTTTACTAAAATTTGCATAATTTTCTATATTTCTTTAGAAAGAAAGAGAACAAAATCTGCATGATTTCAATTTGTCAATCATTTTAATTTTTTAACAAAATTTTAGTTTTTTATTGAAATTAACCTTCCATTTTCACATGAAATGATAGAAATAAATTTTACTGCAGATAAAATAAGCTAATTTATTATAAGTACACTGAAAAAAACTGAACTCAAAATGAGTCAGAAAAGTGACTCATTATAAGTTGCAAGAAAAATGAACCTCATAGATGGCGCCACGTTCTAGGGGCCGTTCAAAAAATACGTAACGCTTTTTAGGGGGATGGGGGGGTCAAGCAATTTCTTACGGTAAGGAGAAAAAATGGCGCTAATGTATATAACATTGTGTTACGTGGAGGGAGGAAGAGAGGTCCAAATTTCCGAAAAATAGCGTTACGTATTTTTTGAACGGCCCCCTATGTCATTTAACATAGACTCATTATGAGTTGCAACAAAAATGAGTCCAATTTTTTTCTGTGTATATTTATAAAATACCAAATCAGGTTGTGATCAGGGCCTTATAAGGCACTGATGTGGCCTATTTTTAAAACACTACTTCAGGACCTGATCAGAAAAAGTGTTTCATTTCCAAATCAGGGCCCTATTTAACCTGATCAGGGCCGGAAGACTACCACGTTTCAATTTTTTATCACATTCATTCTCACAATTAACAACATAACATATCGGAAAATCTTAACATCTATATAGATTCGAACCCTACCTAACTTATGTCTAACAAAACCTAAAAAAAATCGCACCCATGTAAGGGTTCAAACATACACCTTACATTGAAAAGAATTAAAATTAAATTATTACATAATATAATTAAAATACACGTTATAATATTTAAAACATTAATATAATTAATATAAATATTATAATTCTCAAAGAAACCTGTAATACTTTGGTTTTACCCCTGTAAGAAGAAAACCCTAAATACATTAAAACCGAGAATTAAAAATTAATTCTAAAATCAAACAAAAGATGTCAATAATTGAAATAAAATTAATTTCACTCAAATATGACATTGCGGTTAAATAATATAAATACGCGAGCTGCGATGAGAACTATCGCAGCTATACGGACCGAGTGCAGCAGTGTGCGTACCCAGACACCAAGCAGTTCAGAGAGCCGTGTGGAGAGTCTACCAGCTAAGCGGAGAAGGGAGAGCCAGAGTCCACTACGATGAGCAGTCTTGTGAGTATAGTGCATATCTTTCGGAACGCCACACCAGGCTCGAGAGTATGTATTGAAGTATCTACAGCGAACGCCACCCCAGGCTGCTGAAATCTTTTCTCTCTCTCTTTCTAATGACGCCACCCCAGGCTGTTAGAACTTTCCTCTAATATTCTCTCGTTGAATATTAGATGCTGGATACGTGTGTCAGGATATTTACCCGTAATTCGTATACTGTCACCCCTTTCTTAGTGAACGCCACCCCAGGCTATTAAGATCGTATTTTTTATACCAACTTAGAATCATTCCCTTTTTATAAAATTTTTTATCCCTGGTGCCTCACACCAGCTTCACATATATATTCGCGGGACCAGCCAGCTAAGCCCCCGCAATTGAATATATAAACTTTTTATATAGATCGCGAGGTTTTGCTCAAGATTTATCTCGGTCTTCTCAACACGCAAGTTAGCCATACCTCTGCAAGAGTAGATACCATTTATATATCCGTAAGCCGTGCCGCCGCAACCCGACATACATATAAGACACTCGTGTAGTTCTTATAGTATTTCTCAATACTTAGAATCGTTGTAATTATAACGCAGCTTCTCCGAAAACGTATGATCTTTATTTTTTAAACCTTATGCAAGTCTTGGACCTCTGCATCTAAATTTAAGAGTTAGACGATAAATGCGCAGCTTTTAAGAAAACGTATAGTTCTTCCTCGAAATATTAAACACAAGTTTAATTACACCTCTGTATAATATCAAACTAATTAAATTTCTTATACGCAGGTTCCGAGAAAACGTATAAAAATACATGTAACCGCGATTACGCGAATTAGATAGAAAATTAATACAACGAATAATATCTGTATTAGATAAACTACGAATATAGGACTTAATTATGTAAATAATTGCAACATTCTCGTTAAAATAATTCCAATACTTTTTATATACGTCACAAATAGAATAGGGAAATTCTTGTAATTAGATCAGAATTATTTTTAATAAATATTTTATTAATTTAAAAATTAATTAAAATTGTCTCACAGTTCATTTTACCAACTTTGGGTTCCCTAAATTAAAAAATATAAGGGTGAGATAAAACGAACCGTTACACCCATTAATACTAAGCCTCTCGGCTACGCAATCGCTATGGAAAAATTTTTCAGATACTCGTATATATCTTTTTCGATAAAGTGAATCTTAAATTATATTTATTTAGCATGACAGTAGTAAAGTGATCACACACACACACACACACACACAGGTGTACAATAGTAGTGGTACCGATTTCTACTTTTCCGAGTAAAAACTTCGTTCTGCAATAGTAAAAGTTGCTTCTTGCAGAAGCAATCTTTACTTTAGTAAGATTTAGTTTTACTTTAGTTCTTTACTTTACTAATATTCACAACATATCGAATGTAAAAATTAATACAAATTTTAATAAAATTTAAAATAACGATGTAAAAATTAAAAATCTTAAGGGTATGTCCAAGTTGTGAAGTGTAAACAATCAAAGCACTAAAATCACATTATTCTAACAGCCTTTTCCCCCACAAAAATTAACATTGGAACGTTTTTTTTATAAAAATTATAATTTAGAGGGCCAAAGTTTCCAATGAAATCATATTTCATTATGAACAATAAAAAGTAATTAGTAAAATAACTAATTGTAATCACCTGTAAAATAGCATTTTTGATGCGGCGCGAAAAATAAACTGTTTGAGTATATCAACCACACTGACGATGAAGAAGTCTCATATCAGCGATTAGTCCTTCAACATGTGGAAGTGAGAAATGTTTCCCTTTCCTCCTTGAAATTACAAGGAGAAAGGGTAAAAGCTTCTGAAACGTACGTGTGGTTTATATAGTCAAACCAAGAACACGGAGAGAACTTTAAACCGGGAAATACAGTGTCATCATGAAATTAAAGGATGAACTCACATTAAATTTTCGAGCAAAAGTAGGAAACTGAATTACCGATGATAGTCACTGCTTTCGCTACTGGCGCCACTGGTTTTCTAAATTTTCCCACCAAAATTGAGAGTGTCACCTTTTAAAGTTAAATCATCCATGACGATCATATAGTTTTTCCATGAGAACATCGATTTTTACCGTGACAGTGATTCGAGAAAGAACATCATAAATTGTTCATTGAGATGTTTGATGTTGATTTAAAAGCAAAATTTCATTTCATGGTACATTACAATCGTTTGATTTCGCAAAATGAACCTCTAATTAATACATCATCCTTGCGTTTTGAATCAAAACACACAGAAAGAAAATCAATTTTAGATACTATTTTATCAAATAAAAATATTTTGTTATCTGTTGGTATTAGACTTCAGTTGCGTTTAATGCATTTTGTGTTTTCACAATATCGAGAATTGTATTCTACGTATGGTCCTGAAATACAAGATGATTCTGTAAACATCCATTTTTCTATGTCAATTTGTCGAAAAACTGTAAGCAATGTTAAAATTAATTATGTAACGTACAAATGTGGTACAATAATTGTTGCAAGAATTTCGGAAAACGGTCCTATTTTTGGAAAAATCCAAAAGGTATATATTGTAGACAACTCGATTTTTTTCAAGTTTATACCTCTTCACATGATCGGATTTAACATGCACTTCTTCGCGTTTAGCGTTTTTGAGGATAGCCAAAATAAAAAAATTATTAAATATGACTCGATACCACAGAGAACACCGTGTTTGCTGCACTAAAAAAATGACATTTCATATATTTTTACATGACACATAATATAAATTGTTTAAGGCGAAATAATTGGAGTTGGGAGTTATGTTGATTTTAATAAAAAATCACCTTAAATTCAACAATGCGAATTTTAGTAATTTAAGTAATATTAGAAATTGTGATATATTTGTAAATAATGATTATTTTTGAAATTTTTAAAAGAATTAAAGATTTTTTATGTGAAGAATAGATATTTGTGTGTGTGTGTGTGTGTGTGTGTGTGTGTGTGTGTGTGTGAGAATATATATTATTTTGTACTTATTATATTAATGTTTCTTATAATAATGACAATTAATTATTATTTTAATGCAAATAATTATATCTTCACTGATTATTAAATGAAAAGTAATAAATAAATATTAATTGTGACGAATAATTTATTTCTATTTTAATATTATTAATTAATAATACACTGAAAACAAATTAATTCGATTCAAACAATTGATTACTTTACTTTTATCAATTAAATATTTACTAGAATCAAATAATCTTTACTAGAATCAAATAATCTTTATTTGTATCAAATAAATTTTTTATAATGTATTAATATTGATAACCCTTAAACTTATTTAATTTTTAGTATTATACAGTTAAAATTTAAAAACATTAAGGCTTTAATTGGTAACAGCCAGTAACAATAACAAGCAATGCACGAGATTTCGAAGTGACTGTCATCGAATATCATGGTGATCATTACAACATATATAACTTTAGTGTTATTCATTAGAAAACGTTGAGTGTGCATAAACTATTCAAATGAGAACATTCACATTTTTAGTGTTAAACAAAACACTATTCTTTAAAGTGAGTACACTAGTATGTTCAAAGATAGCACTATATTTGGCAAGTAAATGGTGCAGTAGACGAAAATTGGGTTTCTGCGCATATTCATTCCTTCATTGCTCTCAATTTCAACTTTATCCCCACCATTTCAGTTTCTTTTAGTGTTGCATGTCGAACAAAACAATCGAGAAATTATGTAAAACGAGTAAACTGATCGTCTTTTCGTTAATTAAATATCGTTCGGATCGTCTCTTTTAACAAAACAATCTCAATAATTGATTTCGATCGAGATTTTGATCGAAAACAATTTTTAAAAAGAAAAATTAGAAGTAGTCAATTAGAATAAAGTAAAATATCCTTGAATTAAATTTTACACAATTAGGAATCAATAATTAACATAAATAGATATTTTTAAATTGGTTTTAACGCCTTAAAAATATATTTTTTTATTAAATTTACTTTTTTTACGTTACTTATTTAGCTTTAGATTAGAATATAAATGTTTTATCTAAAAATATTTTGGTTATATTTATTGCAATTAATAATTAACTTGACTTAGTTATTTTTGAAATTTTATATTATTTATTTTATTTAAATATGAAATTTCTTACAATACACTTTAACAGTGATAACAGCAATGTCTTTCTAAATTTTCATTTAAAACAAATTTTAACTTTTTTCAACTTCAAATATTTAGAGAAGATAATATTTTTTCATTCAAAGAACACGTTTAAACACATTAGGTATTTTATGGAATCATTGTCCAATCGGTTTCTGTGTTTTCTAATGGTAAGTGATCCACGCGAAAATAGTCTTTCGGCAGGAACGGAAGATGCCTAAACGCTAAAAAAATTTCTAGCCATTAATGACAAAGTTGGATATAAGTTTTCATTTATTTGCCTACACTCTAAAATATTTTCTTCTCCATCTGCACATGGTTGCGACAAATAATAATCAAGTTCTCTTCTCCATTCTTTTGACAAATGATTTTTTTTGTGTTTTGTTGTTTGTGAGATTTTTTACTTTTATAAAAACTTTGCAAATTTAGAGAATCATAGTCGTTTTCATCACTCAAAACTTCCAGAATATCATTGGATGAACAACTGGGAATGTCTTTTTGAGTAAATGTCATACAAAGTTTTAATATTTATTTATTTTATTTATATTTTTATTTAAATATTTACAGCTATTTTTTCCTTACTTTTTCTACTATTTGTTATTATTTTATTGTTAGCTATTAATATATTTTTTATTATTTTTAAATATATATAGTATATGTATTTTATTATCTTATTAATTTATATTTTAATATTTCTATATAATTTTTTTAAAATGAACTATTATTTAATCAATCCTATACAGTAAATGTAATGTAATTTATATATTTTATTAATTTATTTTTATATTTATATATATATATATATATATATATATATATATATATATATATATATATATATATATATATATATATATGTGACGCTCCGCGGTGAAAGGGACCTTAGCTGCTTAAAATTTTAGGTTATGTTTAGAGTAGTTTTAGCTTCATTAAAAATATATTATTGATTATTTAACATCGAAAGCATATTTTTCTGAAAATATTGCACATAATAATGAACTAAATATTCATAGTTTGTAAAGAGAATTAGTCATTTTTATTTATTTGTACTTCCAATTTTAGTTCTGTCAAAAACAGCTAAGGTCCCTTTCACCGTGGAGCGTCATATATATATATTTACTGATATGTTTTATTTATTTGTTTTTAATTTTATTTATATATTTTTAACTATTTATTATTACTTTATTGTTAGGTATTATTTTTCTATTTTGTATTGTTTTTAGGTACATTTTTACGTTTATTATATTAATTTATATTTTTATATAATTATTATAAAAATTAAATTTTATTAAAAAAAATTTACCTTTGGTTTATAATAGTTATTCTTATAAATTTGCTCGAATTTATCCAAGGAACCTTGAACCATATTTTTTCCCTAAGTTGTTTCATAGAATGTCTCAAGTTTATGCCTTGGATCTAGGATAAGTATAGCACAATAAACCCAGTTGCTTTTTTCCTAGTGCTTCATCAGTTTTGAGTAGCACGCTTCCAATCCTTGTAAAAGAGAAGAATCAAGCCAAGACTTATCAATTTTGGATTTATTTTTTAATTTCTCAATATGTGAAATAATTCTGTCCAATAGCAAATTAAATCCAATTACTACCACTGGTAAGGTGACGTATTTTTCGCCACTAAAAATTTCTGTCAATTGTTTGAAATAACGAAGAAATTTTAAAATTGACGTTAATAATAACCATTCGTGTTCCAGCAAAAGAAATTTCGACAACTGATCATTATTTTTGGACAATAAATTTAAAGCTTTTTGAAGTTTAACTGCTCGATTTATCATATCGTAGGTGGAATTCCACCTAGTCGAAACGTCAATATTACAAGAATACATAGTTTTTTCCGTTATTGTGCAGCTACTTTGCAATTTATTTCGCCATTGCTCCGAAAACTTCAAGATTTTGAAAAGATTTCTTAATTTAATCAGCAGAAATTGTTCTTTTAAATTATCTGTCGTCTCTGATTCGGTAATTTCAAATTCTCCATTTTCTTCTCTTTCATCATCAATATTACCGTCGAATTCGCCTTCATTTTTACCAAAATTAAATTTGGCAATTTTTAGTTTGCTGAGCAAATCTTGCACCCCTAAGTTTAATATATGTGCGTAAAATTTAAAATGCTGGTCTTCTGCATGAAAATTTAATAGGAGACGGGATAATTCCTTCATACATGACGTATTAACAGCGGCATTGTCTAATGTAATTCCTAAAATTTTCTCATTTGAACTGTAGCTGTCAATTGCCTTGTAAAAAGTTTCAGCGATTTCTTTGCCCGTATGCCTGCCATTAGATGGAATCATAAAAAGTATTAACGATTGAATTTTCCATGAATCGTCTAAAAAATGAGCAGTTACTCCATAATATTAACGGTTAGCGATAGAAGTCCACCCATCGATAGCAAAAGAAATTTTCGACTTATTGTTTTTCAAAATATTCAAAACTACTGCTTCTATTTCAAAATATCTATCCATAGTTAGAGACTTCAATTCGTTGCGAAGTAGCAATGTTGCTTTTGAATTTAAATAGAGGAATAATTGTTGAGTATCATTATCATCGAAGAACGAAAACGGTATATATTTTTTGGCGATCCAATCAACAATTTTCTTATTGAATATTTCTTGAACAAATTTCTAGAGTAAATATATTTATTGTGTTATTACTACACATGCAAAGTAATAAATAAAATAAATAAAATAAATAAAATAAATAAAATAAATAAAATAAATAAAATAAATAAAATAAATAAAATAAATAAAATAAATAAAAGAGAAATTAAATAAAAGTAGAGAGATAATTTCATGTAATACGTTTTAAAAATCTTTTTAATTTAGAAGAAATATTATGAATAATAATTTATTAATTCTGAAATATTGAACATTTTAACCTCTTTATTCTGATTACTACTCTCTTTATTTGAATTATGTTTTCGAATAAGCGTCCGGGTGTTTTTCACGAAGATGTCTTATTAGACGGGTCGTGTAGCTGTCCTTCATTTTAATTAATGGTATTTTGAGGCATACATAATTTACATTTGCCCATTTTACAATTCTCTTCTAAAAAATATTCGAACGAATTTTCTAACGGCAATGCATTATATTTTCACCTTTTACTTTTGAACGAACTAGTTCCGTCTTCATTACTCAGGTTAGTATGTAGAAATTGCAAAAATAATATTTCTTTATTAAACATTAAACAATATTAAATTTTACTACGAAAATTTATTAAACTTTTAATAATTAAATTCACAATTATAGACTTAAAGAGTTATTAAATTGAAACTAATTGTTAAAAAATGTTAAAGATTACAATAATTTTTTTTTAAATAAAGCAACAGTTTCAAAAATTATATTTTAAATTTTACCTCGGCTGCAATGATTCCGACATTTTTATTAATTAATAAATTTCGTTTCGTTTTCTAACATTCAAATGACACCTGGCAGTTAAATTAGTTTGATTGAAAATGTCGATCGAAACGAGACGATAAAAAACAATGGAAGACATTTATCTCTACTAAAAGAAGTTTGCTATTTTTCGTTAACAATCGAACGATATCTAAAATTTATCAGTTCGATATGCAACACAAGTTACTTCTCCTGTGTCTAGTCTGCTTAACTATAATTTATATATACGCAGTAAACCATTTTTGGTTACTGCGCCAACTGCAGTACGGTCGCGCTAATCCGACATTTGCTTTGCATGAAAATGTTGAATTAGCGATTTTCACATGCTTTCCGGTACACTAGGTATAGATACCAAATTCAACACTTCAATTTAATATTTTCATAAATAAAATGTAAATTTATATTCTTTTGTAAAAATAGGGTAAATAGAAACAGTTGATTATTGCGATTGAATGATATACATATTTTTTACAACCCTATAAAATTGTTCTACGAAAATAAAATAATAACTCAATACACAAGATTTAGGGAATGTTGTCAAGGCATAAAAGCTTTAGTTTTGTTTCGACTTTTAAGAAAAGTAAAAAAAAAAATTTTTATAAACGAATTAATTTTTTTAAATTTAGGCCGTATTTAAAAAAATTTTTGAATTCATTTATATCTTATAATATACAGAAGTTTTTTTTACAAAGACCAGGAATGGGCCTGATTTTTTACAATTAACTTTTCAAAACTGTCTACAGCGTAGGGGAGAGGGCCCCAAAGTGATCAGGGCCCAAACCCAGTGTGCACGTACTATAACTGTTCTAGACCAAAAAAAGAACAGTGTTCTAGAATAAGTGTTACAATTTAATTATAGAACAGTTCTAGAGCTTTGTTCTACATTTCTTCTGTATCTGTTCTATAACAGACATGTTACATTTGTTCTAAATTAGTTATTGAATTTTGAAGTAACATTGTTCTTACAGTGTTCTAGAACATTGTTACAAAAATTTAATATAACTGTTCTTTCACTATAAATTCGTTTTTATTTTCACTACACGGAAAGATGTTATTATTAAATTTTATAAAAGTATTTTACAAGTGTAGGACAAAATGCGACAAAGGAAAATTTTGCTATCAACAAAACTAACACAGTAAATCTTAATGTAAGATCGGTCTTAAATTCAGCACTGTCTGCCATAATGTTAAAGGATACAAAAATGTTGTATCTTAATTTAAGGCTGCTTTCCTGCTTTCAAATAATACATTCTTTTTATGCAGAAATCAACGACCGGCTTGGTACCGGGCCGGTACCAAGGGCGGACTTGCCGGTGCCGGCGTGAGACCGGCATTACCGCCGGCCCGGAGCCGGTCCAGTCAACAATGATAACCCAGGAAATATCCGCCCCGGTGCCGGTAAACAACCGGCTCGCTACCGGGACAATAGTAAAAAAAAATTATTTTGTTACTTTTCTGCCGGCTTTATGCTGGCACGGTGTCAGATTAGTATATTTTATTAACAACACATTTTTACATATATTAAACGTTAAACAATATTATTTATTAATTAATTTAATTGTAAACACTAAATAGAATGCTGAAACATATGAATTATTATTAATTGTTAACGAAAAATCTGAAGACATGAGGAATTGAACTCCGGACCCTCAGGCTGCAAAGTCGACGCTGCATCCGCTAACCTAAACCTGCTTATGAAAAGTGAATGGAAAGTTTATATATGAAGTGTGACACCAGGACTAATTACAAAATGTTCTAAATTAATACAAAAAACCTTTTCTAAAAGACAGTTTGAATAATGTAATGTCAAAGTTAATAATTATAATAACATTTGTTAATGTCATTATACGTTGGGACTAAGGCTAAAGAAAAACCGCTGGCATGGTACCGGCCCGGTACCGGCTTTATAGAACTTAGTATAATGAAATTAATATAATACCTTGTTAGATTATCAAAATTTTAGAACAATAAATCAAATAAAACCTGACCAAACTTATTTTAAACGAATAAAGTTATTATAGGGTGTCTAGTAATTCAGCAGTAACAAATTCCCGGATTTTTGAGTGATTTTCCCAGACAATTTAAAGCTGAATTAATAGAGTTTAATGAAATGTAAGTTTTCCAACTATATAAAAAAAGATTTTAAAAAACATTTGATTTCGAGAGATTTGATTTTCCTATTCTTCCGAATAGTGTAAAAAAATTTCAAAAAATTAAAAATTTAGACTTTTTAAGACACAAAAATATTATGCCGGCAAAACTCCGTCGCCGGTGTAAAAGCGGTATCAAGTAGTGGTACCGGGACAGTGCCGGGCCGGTTGTCTTTTAGAAACCGGCCCGGTACCACAGTGCCGGCACCGGTTATTGTCCGACTTTGCCACCGGGCCGGTGTCAAACCGGTCGTAGGCATCGGCACACCACCAACTTTTCTGCCTGGGTACTGTGAAACTTTAACAAAACGTACCTGGGTAAGACTCCGTCAGAAAATATGCGATTTGCATGGTAAAGTTATATTAAAATTTGTTAAAAGTTTTCAATATTTGATATAACTTTACTAAATATAATATAATTTTTATTAAAGTTTAATACTTCTAATATAATAACTATTATAATAACTTTCTTTCCGTGTAGAGTACAGCCGCGTTTTTGCATGAATTACAAAAAAACCTTTTGAATTTAGATACTTAGAAAGACTCGTATCGATGATTCGTGAATACATATATATATATATATATATATATATATATATATATATATATATATATATATATAATATGGGCACGATCGTGAACCCACGATCGGACAAGGCTAAAAAATTATTAATTTAGTGCAAAATTCTTACAAAAAATTTGAAAAAAATTGATTGATACATACATTGTTGAAAATGAAATTTTATTTTAAAAGTTTTAATTTACTTAAAAAACGTTATTTTTCATAAATCTGTATCTCCTGAACCACTTTATGAAAAAATTTGAAAAAATTCAAAGTAGCTCATTTCAAAGAGTACTAAAAGAAAAAAAATGTTTAAAAAAAATTTGAGATGCAAAAGCAAAATAATTTTTGATTCGGCCTGGGGTGCCCCATATATAGTTATTTTTTTAATAATTATGTTACATTTCAATTTATAATTTTAGCGCTGCACATAACGGTCCCACAATTCAAAAGGAAGTTGAAGTAATATCACTTCCAAGCTTGCGTGGCTACACCCAGAGAAAATGATTATTTTAACCAAATATATTTTATTTGACTTAAATAAACGTATATTTGTCTCAGAACCAACTAGACTTTTTATTCGTTTTAAATAAAATTTATATTTGATATAAATAAAACATATATTTGAGTTAAATAAAATTTTATTTAAACTAAATAAAAAGTCTAGTTGGTTCTGAGACAAATATACAATTTCTCTGGGTGTATGCGTATTCGACTTGTGTCCTCTAGGTCTAGGTTTCGATCCCCCGTGCGTGCGAAATTTTTCATTCTTAGTTTTACGTGTTCTGTGTATAATTCTGAATATTGTTACATAAAGTATAAGTTCATATAATTATTAACAATGATAATGATAATTTAGTAATTAATTTAAATAAATAAGATAGTCTGTTTAAATTATTTAAGAAAATAAGAAAAATATTTTTTAAAAACTTATTGCAAAAAAGATATTCTATTAATTATTCATATTTTTATTCATACTCATAAACATATATTTGTTCTATGCAACTATTAAATTTCTGCTTGAGTATTATTTATTTGTGTAAAAACGGTATTAACAAGTAGTACCGGGACGGTGTCGGGCCGGTTGTCCTTTATTAACCGGCCCGGTACCACAGTGCCGGTACCGGGTATTGTCCGACTTTACCACCGGGCCGGTGTCGAGCCGGTCGTAGGCATCGGCACACCACCGACTTTTCTGCCTTGGTACAACACAGTATAAATTTTGATCGGGCGGTCGGATCCGTCTTTGTACCGCGCCAGCAGACATTAACATCCGAATCGGTACAGACTGCCTGTACCGGCATTGACTCTCCAATTCAATCGGCGCGGATCCTTGACGGTTGGATGATCCGGAATTCCTCCGACTTTTCCGCCTGGGCAATTACAAGTCCAACATTTTCAAAATTCATAACTCAAAAATTTGTCCTCCAAAGGAAAAAAAATTATCCTTTTTTTATTATGCAGAATAGAAAAAAATACTTTTGGACGATTTTAAGAGGTTGACTGAAATCTCACGTACTATTGTAGCTTATTATTTAAATAGGGTGATTGTGTGTATTATTACGTCTATAAAATCAGCCACGTTTAAAGAATCATTTGAAGCTTTTAACCTCAATTTTTTCCCAATTTTTTTAAATGAGTAGTTAATCTTTCTTAGAATTAAAAAAAGTCTTTGGGTTATAAAAATAATTTAATTTGTATTAAAAAAAGGAATATTTTAAAAAAAGTGCACATGTGTGAATTACTACGAATGTGCTTGAAATTCTACGCGTGCATTACTACGCCGTGTCTGTTGATACGCGTGAATAATTACCAACGTTCCAAATTTTAAGCTTTATTACTATAATTGAAATTATTATTTAATAACCTAAATTTTAGCTTTTAATTATTTCAAAATGACAAAATAATGTATTTAATTATTTTATTATTAAATTAAACTTTATTCATAATATGAAAAAAATATTTTTTTTTTATTTAGATGAGAAAATTAAATTAAATAATTATTTGAGGTTATATCTGTAAATCATATTTTTTATTTATTTATCAAAAACTTTAATTATTATTATGCATTGCCATTTAGTTCCTTTTGTCTGCTTTAGAGGTTTTGAATGTCTTGGAGAATACTTTTTTTATTTTAGCTAAAAATTATAATTTTCATTGCGTTCGCTACAAGTATTATACGTACACAAACACGAACCACGAACTGCCACGAACTATTGCAACTATATTTTAGGTTGTGTTCCATGGCGTAGATATAAACGCATGCGCGAAAAATCCTGTGTCCAATTCTACGTTTAAAATTAAATAATAAAAACATTCAAAATATTACATTTTCTTTAAATTTATAAAAACTAATATTATTGCTTTATTTAGAAATAACTTAACATTAAATATTTGTTCACAAAACGCATAATAATATATTTATCTTTCTAAAAAGCGCTCTCAAATCACTAATGGAACTTTTTTTGCTCTCATCTGAACTATGTAGTGATTTTCAAAGTTAAATAAAATGTATATTAAAATACACTTTTTAAAAATTTTTTATTAAGAATAAAAGTTAATATAAATTAAAGTTTATTATAGGTATTTTATAGTTTATTATCTGTCAAATAAAGTTATATTTTAATATTTTTAATGAAATTCGTAGTAAATGGGGCACACGTAGTAATACATACAATCGAGTACACAATCACCCTATGCGTATTTATTTTCATTTATAATTGTTCTTCTACATTTATTAATTTTTTAATTTTACATTTTTCTTAAATTTTTGGCTTTTTTCCTGGCTTTTAGGGTTCCGTACACTGTAGGCGTACCGATGAAACCCTTCTGATTTTACTCGTGTGTCCGTCCTGGCCACGCAAAACCGGCTGTCCCCCCACCTTAACTTCTACATTTTTCAACGTAATGAGCTAAAATTTGGTACACATACTCATCTTTACGTGCAGATTACACGAAAAATATAGCGAACCTGATTGTCAGACATATTTGCGAACTAAGAGGGAAAGAATTTGATTAAAAAATTGCAAAGATTGACAGTTACAACTCGCACTTTTCCGAATTTTTAAATTTGTTATTTATATGTTCAAATTAAAAATAGGTTATCTTTTTTCCTTTTAATATCTTCCTGTTCAGTTGAATAAACTTTGATCAAAATTGTGGGTATACGAGTGAAATATATATGCAGAGCAATGCAGTTGACGTTTACCGCAATTCATTCGTGCAATGATGCAGCACTAAGCTGTGGCCAATTGTGGGACAAAAAGGGAGAATGTTAAGATAGAGAAGAATTCTGTGTACTTCTGCTCTCTAACACTTAGGTGTACCTACCCCTAAACAAAACTAGACAGTCACGTGCCGAAAGCGTGCGCGGGGTCCTTTGTGCTCTCTCACTGTCTTCTGCCCTTTTTCATTCTCTTTCTTTCTTGATCGTTCTCTTCTGAAAATGTCCTACAATTCGTATAAAGGGCGGAATTTTGCAGTATCTAACTTGAAAAAGACACGTGTGTGTGTTGCAAATACTGCTGCGGCTAACAAATTCTGTTTGCTTTTGATTCAAACTGTTACATAATGTCAAGCCTCGGACTGAATTTAGAGATAAAAAATAGTATCAAAAGTGTCGATATATATACACGGAAAAACTTTTTTCAAGAGTTATTACTAAATTTATTCAAGAACTCAGGATATGGGAAAAATTTAGAACTTCTTTTAGAAAAATTCAATATTCATTAAAGAATTTACAAGTGTTTTTCTAATGGCTTAAGACGCTCGCACACCTCTGCATGCATGCCCATGCATGCATAGTTGTCATGGTAACACATGAGAGTAAATAAGTCAGAAAATTCAAATTTCATGTTTTTTCTCTCTTACTCTAATGCAGACAGTAGAGGTGTGCCAGCGCCTTTAGAAATAATTGTTCTCGACACTGCGACTGAGTTCTTCAGTCACTGCGCGCTGAAAAAGTCTCGAACTATTTAATACCAATAGGTATACAGCGGCACTTGACTTCAAACGCTTTAAATACGATCTAAAACTAAAGTATCGTAACGCGTCCCTGCAGCCGAGTAGCATAAGGCGGAGCGATCTTGAGTCTCTGGGTCTCAAGTTCGACTACTCACGCGGGCAAATTTTTTTCGTTAATTTTACATTTTTCTACTCTTAAACCATTTCAGGACTTTTTCAAGAAAATTCAACAAATAGTCTAGAAATTTACTACAGTTATCCCCGAACAGCTTAAAATAATATTTCAATCTATGGTTTTGTAGCATTATTCTTGTTTTATTTCCATGTCCTGAGTTCTTGAATAAGTTTCTAAATAACTCTTAAACAAAGTTTTTCCGTGCATCATAAAATGTCCGTAATAATTGCAAATATTCATACATTATTTGTTTTGTTGTCTTTTCTGTTCATTTTAGAACCGAAAACAAATTTTTTCATATTTTTTATTAAACTTCTTTTTGTGTTTTCAAAAAAAATATTTTGGAAAAATACTCTCTAAATCTGAATTAGTGCGGATTCGTTTACCAATTTGAATTAGTAACATTTTTTACTAATTTTTAGTAGTTTTTTACTAATTGCTAGTAAAAAATTATTAATTCAATTATAGTAGACCGTATTTTTTACTATTTCAAATTAGTAAATTTTCTACTAATAATTAGTAAAAAACTGCTAAAAATTAGTAAAACAGTTACTAATTCAATTGGTAAACGAATCCGCACTATTTCATTAGTAGAAAACTACTAATTCAGATTTAGAGAGTAGTTTTTGGATTCTTCCCCGTTTAGAAATTGTCATTAAAATTGCTAATAATAATAGGGCGCTTATGTGGTCCGTAACAGTTTTCCTTAACAAAAAATTATATCTTGTTCCATATCAGGACATAATACAGCCCGATTGATGAAACCAAATTACATATTTTTGTATATAATGTGGCACGAGAAGTAAATCCTTTATAAGGGTGCAAATACGGTGTTTATAAACAGTGCAAATACGGTCCCTAATATTTTTTTCAATTACAAAAGATTAGGTTTATTTATTATGATCTTAGAAATGATTAGTAGTAAACAAATTGTTTTTATCTCATACGGTTTTATATAGCTATTAAAAATTGAAAAGTATTCGACTGCTGTAGGGTAGCTGACCCTATTTTTAAGAACTTTAATAAAATTCGTGACAACATTTAAATTATTTAAATAAAATTCTTCACATGACTATACCTACAATTATTTTCATAAATTATTACTTAAATTAAAACAAATAAAAAGTATTGTTGGTTCAGAGCCAAATATACTTTTACTCTGTGTGTAATAAAATTCTTCAAAAATTTTCACTTGTTTTGAAAAATTATTACGAGTCGTTGTATTTCAAAAGGTTTGAATTTGATATTTTTGAAAATCTTAATTCCTACGAAAAAATAATATTGATTAAATATTTATTTAAAAATAAAGTTATTGATGTTTTAGAAGAATTTTACAATTAAAACATTTCGTAAATAAATGAAATAGAACAGTGTTTTGAGTATCTAATCATTTTTAAAGTGAATCAGAATATTCTTTAGGGTCAGGGAGAAAGTCAAAATTTTGTCTGGAAATTAAGGAAAAGTCAGGCTTTAAAGTATAGAGTATCAGGAATTATATTTTAGCCGATTCTGAGGAGTTTTTACATTTGCTTCAGCTAGTAGTTCACTTTTGGCAACTAATTTCTATGAAAGTGGTTTAGCCAGCTTCGCAGAGCCTAACGAAGGATCAAATCCGTAATTGTCTATTAGAAAATTGGCTTTACAGTGTTAAATCCTCGCGTGACTGGGACGATATAAACATACGTATTAGAAATAATGATACACCAGTTAGTTACACGTCAGTTGATTTTCCCATGGTGTTCTTATATTGTATCCGTGGGTGAATTAGGGGTTCTGAAGCATAGTTGTTACACTCATTCAATATGTCAACTGTGGCTAATTTTAGGGAGTACACACAATCGAACGTGTGTGTATACACCCGCTTCAAATACATTCTTTAAAAAAAATGTAAAATTGCACATCAAGAGTCAGCCAGTTTTATCTGTCAAATTGCCCTCTAATCTTATTTTCTGTGATAGTCAGAAAGTACAACCGATAAATTTATTATTCAAATAATTACACCATTACACACGTTCAGAAGAAATCCCTCACCACATTGTAAAATAAGCGGCATTACAACATAAACGGAGGAATCAACAACAATTTAGTTTTAACGTAAACTTATAAATATGTAGTGAATAATTCCAAATCATAATCATAAAATTAATAAAAATAATTTTCGGTCTCAAAAATAAAAAATTAATTATACAAATGTACATCTTCGAAGGGATTCCATTTTACATGTCAAAATAATGTAATGTTTAAATTATTATTTATTATTATAGAAATGTGTTGAGGAGGGAACCGTCAAAAGTTATATAAAGTGATTCTACTTTGCAATAAGAAAAACAAAAGTTATTTCAAAAATACTAAAACCGGGGAGGGAATTTCTCACTGGTTGTGTGATGGAGGATTAAAAAAATGTTAAGGGCTCCTGAAATATTTAAAATACTTGGTTGGTTTTTTCAATTTGACGAAAAACTTAATTTCGACGTTAATATCAGGGAACAATTTTTTTCCATTTCTGATTCTTTAAATCTTTAAAAAGTAATTATTTCTTATTTTCTATTCTTTAAACCTGTTGTAAATATACCCAGTGGGCACAGGGACGTCTAAAAGACGTCTTAAAGACGTCCCTTTTTGTCCGACAAAATTGAAAATATTTTTGAATATCTTAAAAACCATAAAATCTACATAAATTTTTTTTTTTTTTGAAAAATTCGAAAAAAATTTGAAAGTTTTCTATGATTTAGGCAATGAAAAAAAATTTGTTGTTTGAGTTTGTAGTCATTAAAAGTCGTGCACAAAATAACTATCGAGATTTGTGAATCGAACTTTGTCATTTTATAATGTTGCGTAAACATTTTTTTCTCATTTCTGCTTCATTAAATCTTTTGTGTAGATATTTCATAGTAAATTAAAAAAGAATAAGCCAGTAAACATTTTTTTGTAGATATTATACAAAAAAATATAAAATAAAATAAATAGATTTATCTAAAATCTGGATTTACTAAAAATTAACGAACTTGCTTTAAATTATATATTTTTCAGATATTAAATAACATTTTTTTCTTTTTAATATATATATATTTTAGAATAATATATTCTTAAAATTATAAAATTATCATTTAAACACTTCTAAATAACTTTAAAACATTTCAATATTTATTATTTGTTCAATTAGATATTTATTCAATATCTAATATATCTATACTATTCAAGTTTTTTTAAGAGAAACTACCCAGGCGGAAATTTACCACTGGCATTGTGCCGCGCCTGTACAGACGTCGGAAAGACTGTACTGACATTCGTCCGCGAGACAACCGGATTGGTGCAGGCATTCTACGAGAACATGACAATGTGTTGTAGTGGCTGCGCGTCCAGCTCGGTACAGATTTGATGCCGCCGAAAGTTTTCGATGAAATTTAATAAAATTTGGAAGGCTGATACTTGACATCATGTTTCTTCTGACTATCATATAACAAAAAAAAATTTTTTTTGGCCAAAAAAGTCAAAAAAAATTTTTTTTAAATTTGTCTCTAAAAAATACAATTTTTTTAATAATTGTTAATAACAATGATAATTATTAAATTTAAAATTATTTTGTAACAAAATAGACATAAATTACTTAAATAAACATAAATTTATCTTCAAAAAATACAATTTTTTTTAAGAAGGACCAGAGTTATCTGTTTGTTAATTAACGAAATTATTTAAATAAATTAAATTATGCATTATTATTTATCGGGTGGTCATACTAGACTAATTTAAATTGATTTCGATCATGAAGAATGGAAAAATAATAAATAAACACGATTTTTTTCAAAATACTTGTAAATTGTTTAGTTTGAGTAACAAAAAAATATATAAACAATTAATAATTGAAACAACGGTTTCGGGGAAACTCTTAGAAAATTTATCTTCTTTCATTTAAGACCAAGAACATCAAAATCGGATAAAATTTGTAGGTTCTAGACGATTTTGAACAGTAAAGTGTAAGAATTAGGATTCCCGGGCACTCACACATCGCTGACACTGAAACCTGGTCGCGCTTCCACAAAAATTGCAATATCTCGAAAACTATTTGAGTCTCCATCGATTTTCTTTTTTTAAATGAAAGGTGAAATTATAAGGAATATTTTATTAATTAACAAGAAAACTTAAAAATCGGTCCCCCTCGGGCAAAATTTTTTTTTGTTTTTTATGTGATTGTCAGAAGAAACATGATGTCCAGTATAAGCCTTCCAAATTTTATTAAATTTTATCGAAAACTTTCGGAAATATTAAGATTTAAAAAAATTATAACAAAAAAAATTCAAAATGGCGTAACTTCAACAAATTTCAAAATTTTCAAAAAAATGTTGGCACACTTGTGTCTAGTATCCAATACTACAATTTCACCAAATTACAGCCTAATCCAAAGACCCCATGCAAATCGCATATTTTCTAACAGAGTCTTACCCACATGTGTATATTCAATTTTGAGCAAATGTCCAGATGTATGTGTGTGTGTCACAAAATATTGTATACGAAATATCTTGGACAAATTTTAATGGATTTTCCTGAAATTTTCCAGGCTGATTGCAGTCATTAATATATTTAAAATCTGATACAAGGATTTCCGAATAAATCTACAAAAATTCTTTTTATCCAATTTTTTCCAAATTAAAAAAAAAATTTGTATTCTTTGAAATAACTTTTTTATTTATTAACATTTTCATTAATTCTACTCAAAATTACATTCCTGACATTGAAACGAATCTATTGATGTATAGAAAGTACATATTTCATCAAAATGTATAAAAGCAATAGCTATTTATATTTTTTAAAAAAAGGTAAAATTATGAATTTCTTGAGATTGTTAAAATTTTACTTTAAAATAATTATTATTCAATAAAAAATTGAGAAATTGGTGTATATTATATTGAGGAAGCTAAATGTTCGCGGAATGAACAACTTATTAATAATGTTATTCATTAAAAACCCTAAACCCATGTAAATTGGATTGTTTTTAAAGAATTTTTATTATGAAAATGTTTGAACTATGACATTTTTTAAAATTGTTTTTAATACATATTGGAAGCTGTGAAAACACGAAATAGTTTTTTCATCACTTTTTAGGAAAAAATGTTTTCTTTTACTTGTTTCAGATTAAAATTAAAATGCCATAAACATTCCCATACCAATATCAAGGAATGTATAGTGCTACACTCTCCGACATTTTTATTTTTCTTTAGAAATTATTTCGTATTTAAATAACTTACAATATGTGTTAAAAAACAAAAAAATAGAATTTCTTATCTCAAATATTTTAATAAAAAAAGTATTCTTAAAAAACAGTCCAATTTACGTACGTTCAGAATGGCCTAACCCTAGACTTACGTAATTTATGAACGATCATTAATTGAAATTTATGAAAATTCTATTAAAAGTAATTGCATTAAAAAATAAAAGTTTTAAATCAAATTGTTGCTTCTAGAATTTATCTTTTTTTGGAATTGAATATTTTAATATGGATTAGAGAAAAAGTACATAATTCTGTATAGAAATCAGGAAAAAACAAAATCATATTTCTCTGATAACACTGAATTTAGAGATTTTTGACCTAAATTTAGAGTTTATTTTTCTTAAATAGATCTTAAACTTTGTTCATCTGAACTTGAAAATTATTTCGCCTTTTGAATAATTTTGATCCAACTTTTTACATAAATTGAATTGTTATAGAACGTTTTAAATTCTCGTAATATTACAAAAATTGATGGCAGATAAAAAATTTTGAATTTTTATTTCTAATATTGCAAATTGAAATATTTTAAAAAATTTTAAGGGTGTAATCATCACAGTTATTAGAATGATAATTAATGAATGCACGTACAATAAAATAGTAACACTGAAAAAAACTGAACTCAAAATGAGTTAGAAAAGTGACTCATTATGAGTTGCAACAAAAATGAATCTCTTAGATGGCGCCACGTTCTATGTCATTTAACATAGACTCATTATGAGTTGCAACAAAAATGAGTCCAATTTTTTTCTGTGTTAATGGAGTAAAGGTTTCTTTTAAATGTATTATTGCCAAATAATAATGAGCTTAGTTTCCAATGAAATTTGTATTGATGTGAAGAGGAAATTTGAAGTTGTGTATGTGTGCTTATAGTAATAAATTATGAAGAAGATACTGCATATCAAAACCTGATGTTGAGTTTGCGCACTGATTTTACGGCTAAAGAACATAGGCAAAGCTTGTCTGTAGTTGACTCTTTATGGTGGGTTGTGCTTGTGACGTGAATTATTAACCCTCCGGCTTGAAGTTGGAGGTGGCGGGCGTGGCTTATGGGGAACCATAGGGGTGACAGGCGTGGCTCACCCTCTCGAAGGCACGGGGAGAATCAAAATTGATTTCAAATGGTTTATATTTCTATTTCTAATGGTTTCTATTTTATTTAATTTCTACTTTACTAACACAGAAATAAGGTTTTTTTATTTTAGCTAAACGAATCATAATAACAATAAAAACAATTTTCAAAAATATAAATACTAACTTTGGCTATTTCACAGGAAAAAATAAGTTTTATTTAAAAACCGAAAAGAGACTACTTTTAATATGCAGCACTGTTAAGAGTATGTAAAATTATTTAGTACAAATTAAAAAATGAAATAGTAGTATTTTAAACCTTAGAATTTTGTATAGAATCATGTTTTATTCAAAAACACATTTTGTGATCTTAGGAGCGAGTCTACGTACACTTTTATGACATTTTTCCTGTTTAGGTCCTAGGTAACCACATCTAGACTTATACTGCCGTCCTGATTTAAAAACACCATATCTACATTTTGGATTGTTTCGAGATATTTGCCAAAATACGATTTTTTATACTTTCATTAATATAATTTTTTGAAAAGGTAATCATGATTCTTGAGTCATTCGGGTACGCTGTATTTTATTATGCAAAAAAATCAATTTTTCATTGCAAATATGCAAAACTGTAGATGTGCTAATTAATGTCGAATCCTTACTAAAAAGCATATCTATATGTAGAAATGCTATTTAGTCAGGAGAACAGCTGGGTAGCTCTATGCCTAAAAAATCAAAGTTGTACACTAGTTCTTCGATTTTGTTGAAACTTCGAAATTTTGAAGTGGAATACATGCCAGTAAAGAGCCTCATTTCGATTTAGAAAAATTTTGAAAAATTTTGGATTTACGAGGTTTTTAAAATTTTTTTTGAAATTTTGAAAATGGTATATCTCTAAGGAAAATGGATGAAATTTAATGAAATTTTCAGGGAATGCTTATTGCTTACAGACAATTTAAGAAAATATTTTAGAAAAAAAAAATTTTTTTTTTTAAACAAATTATTAAAAACATAATTTTTAAATAAACAATTTTTTGAAAAGTACCATTTTTATTTTTTTTAAATAATAATGATTCGATTCCCACTTATTTCACGAGTATTTTCCAAAAAAAAAATTGATGGAGGGTCTGAAACTTTAGGAGATATTGAATTTTTTGTCCTTGCGCGCAACCGTAAAAAGCACATTTTCCGGCTATACTCTACATACAAACTAACGTTCAAAGTCACCTCTAAGTCGTAAATTTAAACCAAATTCGATTTTTCTTTTTGGAGAATGTCAGGCTATAAATTCGTAAGAATACTGTGCAATTTTTTAATTTATATTTGTTTAAACAAATTATTATTATTATTGTTAATTACTAACTTTTTACATATTGTACACAGAGAGGTGTATTTTTTTCTAATTTTGCAATTTACTGGACCTAACATAAATACCAATGCAAATTTAAAACATAATTATTATTGTTTTAGCAAGATTTAAACAAATTATTATTGTTAATTACTAACTATTTACAGAATAGTATACTTAAAAGTTTCAGTTTTTTCTAAACAGGCAAAGTTATCAAACTTTTTTGTTATGCAGATTTACATTAAAAATAAAATTATATTTTAAACAAAAATAAGAATAATAATTTATTTCAAAATTAATTAACTTTTAATTAGGGTTGGTAATGTTTTTCCAAATTATATTATTTTTCTTTCAAAAAAATTAAATTTTTGTAATTACTAAAAAAAATTTTTTTCAAAAAAAACAAATCTAAAAAATTGTTTAAGTAACTGTTAACAACAATTGTATTTAATATTAATTGTGTTGCTTTTCTTTGTAAAAGTTTATTTCACTTTATTTTGTGAACTCAATGAAGTGTTCTTGTTTTTTTTTTATTTCTCAAAAATATTTTAAATTCAAGAGCTTTCAATATAGGTAATTTGTTTTTTATTTAATATTTATAATCATGATAAACAAATAATTATAAAGTCGTTTTAACAATTTTCATTTGCATGTGTTCTGTGACAATTTCTCAATCGAAGAACTAGGAAACAACTTTAAATTTTTGGCATGGAGCTACCCAGATTATAATTAAAAGAACAATTAAAAGTTAATTAATTTTGAAATAAATTATTATTCTTATTTTTGTTTAAAATATAATTTTATTTTTAATGTAAATCTGCATAACAAAAAAGTTTGATAACTTTGCCTGTTTAGAAAAAACTGAAACTTTTAAGTATACTATTCTGTAAATAGTTAGTAATTAACAATAATAATTTGTTTAAATCTTGCTAAAACAATAATAATTATGTTTTAAATTTGCATTGGTATTTATGTTAGGTCCAGTAAATTGCAAAATTAGAAAAAAATACACCTCTCTGTGTACAATATGTAAAAAGTTAGTAATTAACAATAATAATAATAATTTGTTTAAACAAATATAAATTAAAAAATTGCACAGTATTCTTACGAATTTATAGCCTGACATTCTCCAAAAAGAAAAATCGAATTTGGTTTAAATTTACGACTTAGAGGTGACTTTGAACGTTAGTTTGTATGTAGAGTATAGCCGGAAAATGTGCTTTTTACGGTTGCGCGCAAGGACAAAAAATTCAATATCTCCTAAAGTTTCAGACCCTCCATCAATTTTTTTTTTGGAAAATACTCGTGAAATAAGTGGGAATCGAATCATTATTATTTAAAAAAAATAAAAATGGTACTTTTCAAAAAATTGTTTATTTAAAAATTATGTTTTTAATAATTTGTTTAAAAAAAAAAATTTTTTTTTTCTAAAATATTTTCTTAAATTGTCTGTAAGCAATAAGCATTCCCTGAAAATTTCATTAAATTTCATCCATTTTCCTTAGAGATATACCATTTTCAAAATTTCAAAAAAAATTTTAAAAACCTCGTAAATCCAAAATTTTTCAAAATTTTTCTAAATCGAAATGAGGCTCTTTACTGGCATGTATTCCACTTCAAAATTTCGAAGTTTCAACAAAATCGAAGAACTAGTGTACAACTTTGATTTTTTAGGCATGGAGCTACCCAGCTCAAGTATAGTCCACTTTCTTGATGCAGATGAGGTACACTGACTACAAACACTTAAAAAAGTTTAGTTTTGAGAAAATTGATTAAAGTGTACAATTTTTTTTATTTTGTTTAATTAAAATGCGTTCTTTAATTTCTATTAGGAAAAAAGAAAAATACCTGCAGAAGGTAATGAATAACATAATTTTGATTAAAATAAATAAAATTTCATTAAATTCCCTATTTATTATTATTCAAATTACAAAACTTTTTATTTTCAAATATGAATTTTTAAAAAATTTTAGATTCAAACTTAAAAAAAATTTAATTGATTCAAATAACCGATTATTTGACTATTATCAAATAAATATTCACTTGAATCAAATAATTTTTATTTGAATCAATTAAATAGTATTTGCTTCAAATACTGAAATATTTTATTCAAATACGATTTATTTGATTCAAGTAAATATTTATTTGATAATAGTCAAATAATCGGTTATTTGAATCAAATTAATTTTTTTCCAGTGTAGTAGGGGAGACCGGGGGGTAATGGATCAGGGGCGTAATGGATAACTTCAATTTATTCAAAAGTGATAAATCAGAGTAATTTCGGTGTTTGATCAAAATAATGTACTTGGCGTACTGTAAGTTTCATTATTATTCATTTATTATTGATAAAAATATGGTAGAAAAAGTGATTTTGCCGCTTGAAAGTAAATTGTTTAAATCTGTCTTTTTGTTATATCTTTTTCAAAATTACTTGTAAAAAATTTTTGTATATCAGGTTTTGAGCTTTAAACATTTGTTCTTAAAGGACATTTGACAATTTTTGTTAAATACTTACGTCATTGATAAAAAATAACAAAATTTTTAACAAAAACCTCCGAAGCGTAATGGATTTTAAAATAAGAATAAAATGATAACCCTTTATAAAAAAATAACTGGAGAATAGATTTTTTAAGTAAATGAATTTTGCATTTCGCTACAACTTTTTAAATTTGAAAATTGCGCATGAAAATGTTTAAAGTTTAAATAAAATACCCTCTGGGCACGGAAACGTCTTTATTCTAGGAACGTTCCTAAAACGTTTTTAGAACGTTTCATGTCTACTACATAACGGCTTAAGAACGTCCAATGTTCTAAAAACGTTTTTAGAACATAAAACGTTTTAAAGACATTATGTAGAGGACATGAAACGTTTTAAAAACGTTTTAGGAACGTTTCTAGAACAAACACGTTTCCGTGCCCAGAGGGTATGTTCCATTTTTAATATTCTTTGTTATAAATGTACAATAGAAACGAATATTGTCAATATTAAATAATATTTCATGATCAAAATTATAATTTCTTTGATGATCCAATACACCCCGGGTAGTGATCCATTACCCCGGCTCGAGGAGTAATTGATCACCTTGCATTTCTCTAAAAACATTGTTCTAGAAAAACAAGTACAAAGTAATATTAGGGCGTACTTTTCTTTAATTGAAAGCTGAGATGTTAGACTAAGTTTTCTACATGATAAAATTTTTATTGAAGCAAGAATGATGAAGTTAAGCAAAAAAAATTAAAAAGTGATCCATTACGCCCCAGTCTCTCCTTCATGTTGTTATTTTTTTAACATTTGTAGAAACTGTAGCTGTTTAACCAAAACACTTTTTTTAAGGTGGCTTGCGGTGTGCACGATAAAACGGAAACAACTCAAATCAAAAGCAAAAGAAACTGGTTTTATGACCGAAAAAAATATAAATTTTGGTACAAATTAAAATTTCATCGTTCACAAACTAGCTATTATATCTATAAAGACACCCTGTAAATTTCAAGCTGATCGCTTTACCGCTTTTGGAGAAATTATGCACACTGTAACAGTAGTTTTAAAAAAATATGATTCAAAGATAACAGCGTTTAAAGTTTAGTTCTGACCTCTGAGAACTGCGGTTCTAGTGCATCGATTTCAATAAAAATTTGGGAAAACATTTCAAAAACATGTACTTTTAAAATAAGCAATACAAATTTTTTCGATTTTTTGAGTCACAAAAATGTATGTAATTCCTTAATTCGTTATAAAATATTTCAAAAATTAAATTATTTTCTAAAATTTTATGAAAGAATTCAATTTTTTATTATTTTTAATAATATTTTTCGTAAAAATTCAATTACTTGCTAAAATTTTAAAAAAATTCATCCAATCAATTCAGTTGTATTTATAAATAATAAAATTTAATTATTTTTATAAATAATAGGGGAGAGTCACTACGGTCCGGTCACTTCTTGACTTGTGCCCATAACTTCCGTTCAAGGCCGAATTTGACGTTTTCTGACATATGGTTGGAAAGATCTTCTAAAGTGGAATGTTTCTTCTGTACATCAGAAAATGTCTGGACAAAAATTGGAAAAGTTATAAACATTTTAAAAACCCGTGTAGAAAAATCTTCTGGAACGTCTGGAGTCATGCCTGGCGCAAACTAGAAAGCGTCTAGCCTCGCAAGTCTGCAAGATCTGATTTGACCCAGTTCTGGTGCTGCTTAGCTACATGCCAGACTGTTGCTATTTTATCTGTTCTGGATTTTCTAGCCAGATCCAGCTCTGATTCTAGTCAGAATTTCTAGATGACTGCAATTTTTTATTTTGCAATTTCTAGGCTGCGGCGTGCGATGCTGGTCTCCAAGTTCTGACCAGACCCAGTTCTGATTCTAATCAGAATTTCTAGATAACTAAAATGATTTATTTTGCAACTTCTATAGGTTGCAGAGAGCGATACTGGTCTGAAGAGACTATAGCTTATTTTAAGATATCAAAATCCATCTAATTCTTTATCTAAAAAACTAGACAACAAATCTCTAAAATTTAATATTTCTTCCACTTAATATTTTCTACGGGAGAAGATTGTCCAAAAACACAACATTTTTCGACTTTTTAAGATCAATGTGTAGGTATATAAAAAGCTGTAAAACATTCAAAAAATAGTTTTTAAAGAGAATTTTTTAAATTTTTATAAAGAGAATACCGTTTGAATTTTTAATTTACGTTTACTAAGGGAACCAGAAAGTTCCTCGAAGAATTATTACTGAAAAATATGTTCCACATAAATTACAATGAAAAATTTTTATTTTAGCAATTTATGGAAATTTTAGCAGTATTTTATGGAAATTTCTAGTAATTTTAGCGATAATTCATAAAAATACGTAAAGCAAAAATTATCATTAAAATTTTGGATTTCAGCCATTTATGGAAATTTCCTCGGTAATTTATAAACGTTTTGACGATAATTTATAAAACTATGTAAGAGACAAACGAGAACAAAAAAATTGAACGTCGGTAATTTATGGTAATTTATGGAAATTTCCTTGGTAATTTATAAACGTTTTGACGATAATTTATAAAACTATGTAAGAGACAAACGAGAACAAAAAAAATTGAACGTCGGTAATTTATGGTAATTTATGGAAATTTCCGCGGTAATTTATAAACGTTTTGACGATAATTTATAAAACTATGTAAGAGACAAACGAAAACTAAAAAATTGAACGTCGGTAATTTATGGTAATTTATGGAAATTTCCGCGGTAATGTATGGAAACTTATGCGATAATTTATAATCATTTTGACGATAGTTTATTAAAATATGTAAAACACAAATTAGAACAAAAAATTTAACGTCGGTAATTTATGGTAATTTATGAAAATTTATTAGGTAATTTACGGTAAATTTACTATGTTCATAACACTGTTTGTTATTTTTCTTTATGTACCATAACACGAAACTTGCAGTAGTTTTGTGATTACACAGTTAAACACTCTTTATTAATTGTAAGTGTAAAAGGTGTCGAAAATTAAAATTTATTTTCTTGTAGCTTCGATAGAGTAGTGGTTAGAGTGTTAGGCTAGAAGTCCGTAGGTCGTAGGTTCGATTCCTCGCAATGTCAAATTTTATTTAGTTATAGGTTTGCGTTTATTCTGTTTCGTGAACATTAATTTGATTGAAAGTTAAAAATTAATAATTATTTCATGTTTGCAAATACAAATGAATTTTTTTTTATTATATTAACATTTAATTTAAATAAATTTCTCATATATGTTTCGTTTAATAAACGATGTTGGAGTGCTGCTTTATTATATTTAGAAAACAGTGAATATCTATCTTGCGGTTGGCTAGCGACTGGCTAGATCGTCTGAATAGCCTGTCTATTCTGTGGCTGACCGTTTCTAGCGTTACACTTTTGGCTAGCCCCAGACCAGTGTTTCAGGCCAGCCACTAGTTTGGAAAATAGACGGTCTGGTCTGACTCAGGCCAGCGCCAGAAGATTTTTCTACACGGGAAAATGTCGTTACGGTCGGGCCACCGTAGAAGATCAATGTGATATGAAGGAATATTACTATAAATGGCCCGTAAATTACAGAAGAATGCTGAAATGCACTTAATCTATAAACGTTCTCAGTACACGAAACGTTTACTGCAACTTTTAATAACAACTTTTTTTCTCCAAAATTTCATTGAAAGCAGCAATCCTCAAAAACCGTAAAAATTTCGATTTTGGCGCCTTAAATGATTTTTAACAAGAAACGCGCTAAGTCCAAATTGGTGCAAGCTGTTGATTTTTATTTCTGTATCACTAATCTTTCATATGCAATTTTTTTCATTTGGGTTGGATTTATGTCACATGCTATTGCCAGGGCGCCTAGACTATTGTTCAATTTTAAAATCTGTGTAAAGTGATGAAGAGTTAGTTGCTTCACGCCCAACGAAAAATATAAACTACGCAATGAAAAGTGAAATTATAAATTTGATATTATTAGAAAAAATTTAACTTTTAGTTTAAACAATTTAACTATTATTTAATGGAAATATTAGAATAATAAAATTCTACACTTCTATTATTAATAATAGTGATATTCATCAATATTATACAATATTATAAACAAAAACAAGAAAATAATCAATGGCTGCAAAATTAAAGTCAATTTTCAAAAAACAAGTAAGTGAAAATAACAAAAGTAAATAAAAGAATGGAAATCCAGAAGCAAAGAATAATCAAAAAGTATCATCTCTCAGTGGCGATTTAATTATTTCTTAAAACTCTACATCCCGTGTGGAAATTGCCTTGTTTAGCCTTGTTATAAACAAGGGATTAGAAAGGCCCTGGCCAGTTTTTCTCGATTGAACAAAATTTAAGAATATTTAACTTTTCATAAACTTTTATTTATGTAATAGTTATTACAAATATATTTCTATTACAATAATAGTATTATTTAAAAATTTTCTTACAAGGCATTTACCAATATTACTGACGAAACCCTTATTTAGGGCAATTTAGAGCATAACTTGTAAACACCTTTTTAAAATGCAAGGCATTCCCCAGAATATCTAGTTGTAGCCCTAAATAAGGTTTTTACCAGCATTACTCGTGAATGCCTTACAGAAATTCTGACCTTAGCCTTAAATAGGGCTTTTTCAAGAATCCCTTGTGAATGCCGTATAGAATTTCTGGCTTTAACCTTAAATAAGGCTTTTTCAAGAATTCCTCGTGAATGCCATATAGTATTTCTGGCTTTAACCTCAAATAAGGCATTTTCAAGAATCCCTCGTGAATTTCGTCAGAATCACTCGTGAATGCCAAATAGAATTTCTGACGAAAGCCTTTAAAAGGGCTATCACCAGAATCACTTGTATATGCCATATAGAAATAATGGCGAAAGCCTTAAAAAAAGGCTTTCACCAGAGTCACTCCTGAATGCCATTTAGAATTTTTGACGAAAGCCTTAAAAAAGAGGCCTTTTGCTAATATAGAATTCCTGGAGAATGACTTAAAAAGAATTTCCGACAGTATTATTCGTGAATTTCGGACAGAACTTTTTATCCAAGGCTTATTTAAAGCTTTGGACAATATTACTGGTGAATGACATTTAAATTTTCTCGTTATAGTCGCAGTTAAGGCACTTACGAGAAATGCTTTTAAACGCCTTTGTTTAATAGTATTCGTGAATGATGCGCAATAGCGTTTCTGTCGACTCATGACTCATTATATTTGAGACTCAGCTTGTAGGTTAGGTATATGTCAGTGTGAATTTTTACACAGTTCTGTTCTGTTTATTTTTGTTTAAATATTGCTCTATATTTTTAAGTACAAGGTTAATAATAACAAATCTCTGTTTTTGTTGTAAGTTTTATAATTATTACTGTGTACAAACAATTATGATTTCAAAATAAATGGAGGAAAGTGTCCTGTAAAAATAACTTATGGGAATTCCCCAAACATACAATGAGCGAGTAAAAGCAAACCTGAACAGCAGGGGTTCTAGGTATCTTTCGATTTTTTCTAACGTATCTATTTCGATTGCAATAAGTGAGAGAGATAGAGAGTATTTCCTCTGCTTTTGGAATGTAATATTTCTCTAAACGATGACTCTCCGACCTCCGAAATGGTCAAGCGGTTTAAAGCGTTTCCCTTGCGTCCCCATACGTCATCAAAACCAGCGTTTGCGATATATAGTTAGGTGTTCGAATCCTTGCGTTAAAAACTTTCTCGATATAGGCATAGATTTAAGAAAGTTAAGCCACGATTTAAATAAAAAATAAAATGTAATACTGTGTGTGAGTATGTAGTTCTACCAGCTTTAGTCTTATGAATTGCAAAAGATAAATAGGGCATTAATATTACATTTTAATTGAATTTTTTAGACTGAAATAATTTTTTTAATATAAAAACATTCACAATAAATAATAAGGGCAATTACAAAAAAAAGAAGGCACTAGTCAGAAAATAATAAGGTATTGGACAGAAAAAAACAACGTACTAGCTAGGAAAAGACGAGGCATTGGCCAGAAAAATACAAGGCACTGGGCAGTTGACCCTATTAAAGGTAATCTCCAGAAACAGCATTACAGCCTTGCTAGATACTCGCCAGTATACGGTCTCCTAACTCACCAGTGCCTTAACAAACTAAAAAAAGAAGCAAACCAAAAATTTTAAAGATTTGTAATTTTTTATTGTTTTAGAACGTCACTAGGGGCAATAGAAGAAATTTTACGTTGTACAATATGCAATGAACGCTTCAAAATGCCTAAAAATGTTACCATGCCAGCATACATTTTGCCTCCAGTGCTTTCAAGAACAATTTACAAAAAGTATGATTAAAAAATTTTATAAAAAAGTACCGAAAAATATGAGAAAACATCCAACAGTGTATATAATATTAAAAATTAATTAATTAATAATAATTAATAATAGTTAATAATAATTAATTAAAATAGAAGATAATTTTACTTCCAACAGGCTATTTTAAAATTTTATTAAACATTTCTGGTGCTGTAAGAGTTAGTTGCAACATTTGAAAGCACCGATTCTAATGATTCGCTAACATCACTTTCGTTGAAACAAAAGCATATTTCTTAAATTGACAGCTTACTATGTTAATTTGAAAGTATTCTTTTTAAATCAATGAACGAAACTTTTTAATTTAACTGTATATGCTTTTGAGTCAATAAATATCGTTTTGAAATTTAACAGCATCATTTTTATGATTCAAAAAATTTGTACTTATATTTTTTTAGTTTTTGCTGTCGATTGAATAACACCATACTGTTAATTCAATTCTTTTACACGAAGAAAAATAAAAATGAGCCGCTTGACTAGGCAAGGTAGAGCTGCGCGCTCCGCAAGAAAGTTAAGCAGTAGCGCCGCGGCGGCATAACGGATGTACTATTTTGAGGAGCAACCGCTCTCTCTTTTGACGGAGTACTGGTTACTCCCTCAAAAAGTGAATTAGAATACCGTCATTCTAACTAATTCCGATATTCAAAGATATACGTATATATATAGTTTCAACTCGAGTGTTATGTTCTTATTGAAATTTTTAAAAATTATACAAACATATTCAAAGAATCTTTAATTCTTTACTGACCAATTCTTATAATTTTGAAATTAACACTTATCAAACTATTATTATTATTATTTAATTACAGAAAAATAAATTAACATTTTAATTTATAATATACAAAAACAAAAAGACACTTCTAATTAAAATTGTATATAATTAATTTAATATTTTTTAAATTGTTTAAAGATCAAATTTTTAATTTATATATAATTAAATTAATTATTACAACTTTATGTGATTATTAAAATATACATTTAAACTCATTTAAATACATTTTTTTAATTTTTAACTTTCATAATATTTCTTAGTTAAATTTACGATTATATAATATGTATATATATATTATATATAATTAATATTAATTTTTTGACATCCTCACATTATTGTGTATATATATATATATATATATATATATATATATATATATATATATTATATATATATATATATATATATATATATATATATATATATATATATATATGTGTGTGTGTGTGTGTGTGTGTGTGTGTGTGACGCGATCTGAAGAAAGGGACCTTAGAAGCAAATCACTTTAACCCTTTGCCGTACATAAGCTTTCCCCACCTTAGAAAAAATCAGTTTGACAGTGGAATCACGTGGATAATATCAGGGCCGGAAATTATTTTGATTTTGAGGTTATGTTTACATAGGATATGTAAATTTGATAAAAGTCTTTAATAATCAAATATATCTATGTTTAAAAAGTAATAAATTGTAAATACACTTCCACTTTATACAAAAAAACAGATTTTTAGGTATAAAATATTAATTTTAAATATAATTTATTTTAAAATATAAATGGATTAATTTTTTAATTAGGTACGTTCCTGCAAATTCAGAACACTTACATTCTCACACATAACTAATTTATCAACACAAGCATACCGCCTTTTCTCATTGGTTGTTCCCCCAGAAAAGACTCTAAACGACATTTCGTAACACAAGAACGGCAAAGGGTTAAGGTTATGTTAGTGTTACTTTTTTATCAATTAAAAGTTTATTTTCAATTACTGTAAATTAAAATCAGTATTTATTTAATATTGTAGTTGTAATAAAGACCTAAACATCAGTGATTTATATTGTCAGTTGATTCTCTGTTTGTATTTTTATTTAAAAAATTGCAAACATAACCTATAATTTCTTGCTTCTAAGGTCCCTTTCTTCAGATCGCGTCACATATATATTATTTATTACATCTGAAATATTTAATATCTCTTATTTTAATTTTAAATCAAAAAGAAACTTTTAATCAAATGCTACACTGTAAAACAATTTTCTGTACTTTAACCACTCTGAATGCTGTAACAAACATTACCTACTATGAATGTAGCGTTATTACGAAAAAGAACTGTAAAATTACAGAGATATAGAATGTCGTCTGCTATATCCTCCTTCGTTTTGTTCTAATATACTTATAAAAATTTTACTACACAACTATGCTATATATTTTTATATAACTATTTATTCAATTTACGTTTAATTTAATTACTTTCATTTTATTTTTAACGTCAAGATTATATCTTTAAATAAAAATTTGACTAATTACTAGTTATAATTTTAAAAATAAAATATGTAATAATGCATTATACTGAAAACTTAATACATGATGAAATTAAAAATTGTATTAGGAAAAGGATTATTGCTTTTTTCTGTACTTTTACAAATTATCGTAAAATCACTACTTTAAATACAGTAACAAAATATTACCTACATTCAATGCAGCGATTTCTCACGTTTGAAATGTGCGATTACAGCGCCTCGTACTAATACAACACTGAAAATTGTAAATTTACAGATTTCGATAGCATTTCCACATTAACATAACCAAAATTTCGCACTATTGCAACTATCAAAGTAGTAAAAGTACAGACACTTTTTGAAAATTCGGCAGATTGAATCTGTTAAAATATTTTCGTTTTTTACAGTGTATGTTTACCTGCCGTAAACATCACCAATAATTCATATTGAAAAGTTTATAAAAGAATTTAAATAATTTATATCGTTTTTAATATTGCTTTGTTTTAAAATTTCTATGACGCGAATATATACAATATATTTTATGTACTTTTTTGGTAATTCAAAATGAAAATATGTATTAATGAAATGGAAAATTAAATTTTATAAATGACAAAATTATTACAACCATGAATAACAGAAATGGGGTACAGTTATTTGTAAAAAAAAATTATTAATAAGAATAGACTTAAACTATATACATGCATTTCAGACTCGGTATTTTGCAGCAACGAAATGCTCGTTTTTTATTCGCACTGATAAGCAAGGAGCGAAAATTGGTAATTTATTTTGTTCAAAGTATTTAATTTCACTCTTTGATTGAACAACGAAGGCTTGATAATGATCATCAAATACAAATTCGTCAAAAATTTCTATTTATAAATGAACACGTTTCACAAATCACATATCCGTCGCGATAGAGTATAGTATGTTTCTCTGACACAGAGCGCGCTGTTTACATTTCATCAAAGTTTAACCGGTCTCTTCCAAAAAGGAGAACTGTTCACCCCTAAAGTTACAGCAGCTTACATTTTACCAACTCAAACCGTTGTATCGCGTTTAACGCAACTGCTCTACCGGCAGGTAAAGCGGCTCCCTTTTATTTTTCTCCGTGTATGTGGTTAAATATATACCAACGGTAAGTTAAAAAAAGGAAATTTTTTTTCACATATTTTTATATACTATAATTAATTCTCATACCTTTAACACAACACTTCTTATACACATCTTTTTTTCAATTTTATACACTAACATACACATCTTTATTCTTTGTTCATTTTTTCCAACTGTTCAACACACACACTTTATATCTTTTTGAGTCATCGCCTATGTTGTTTTAGGTGCATGGCTTTACAATACTGGTATAACCACACGACTCGCCTACGAGCGTAACGGGGCTGAGATACGCTCGGCCAGCCTCGACGATCAAGAAGTTCTGGTCGTCTACCGATTCCCGCAAGATCAGTAAGGACCGTTGCGGACCCTCGGTCGGGGCCGGGACCTTTCCTATCCCTAATGGCTTTGCGGGCCGCTACCCAAGTTGAGATCGCAACTCACACGTCGAGGCGGGTGGGAGTGGATAGTGGCGATGAAACTAGGTGTGCCCAATTGACTACCCTCTCCCAAGAACGCCGTTCTCCAACGGCGATGACCTCGGAAGGCCTTCTGCCGATTCCGCAAAGTTGGTAAGAACATTTGTGGCATGGTACCGTTTAGTACTCTGGTATGAGTACCGATTAATAGTCTTACCACCCTTGCTTCGGCAAGTGAGGTTTGTCGGCCAATGTTAGACCTGTCGAACCGACGCAGCACTGCCCATCATCATCGCAATGCCACTGCTCTATAGGAAAGCCTGGGACGAACCGAGTACTAACCGCAAGCAGTGGCGCCACTCCGAGCCTCATTTAGTCGCCTCTTACGACATGCAGCCGATAACAAGGATCATATTTTGCGCCCGGGTCCCCCACGGGAGATCTTTTTGAGTCAGAAAAATACGGCTATTTACAAGCGGTCACCCATGCATGCAGTAACCGCGACCAACGTCGCTTAACTTCCGAAATAGACGAGAACCTCTGCGCTGCAATGTAATACATTCGTTTCTTAATACTGAGTCTCAAATACATAGTGTTCTTATTTTTGTAGCATATGCTATAGACAGTCCGCCATATCACCACTCATTGAAACGAAAGCATAATGCTTTCGTTTTCCAGAGCTCGCTTCTTTGGAGCAAACAATTTTTCATTTGATTTAAATTTACATGCAATTTCTTTAAATTTATCTACTACAAGCTTCAAATGAATAATGTCGAAGAAGCAATAAATTATTCTGTTGTTATATATATTTAAACAATTTGCAAATATCATTAATTCTACGTTACCGTACTTTTAATGTAAACAGTTTTTTTTTTCGTTTTAACCAACATACTTTCAATAACGGGAAATTTAATGGCATCGAGCTATTTGATTTAGCAGCACTTTTTCAGTGTATATGTCGCTCAAATGCATCAAAACTTGATTGAAAATTGGTGACTCTACTTTCGAGATTCGAATTAGTGAAATTTCACAAAAGATCAGTTTAAAATAATTGAAATTTCGGTCATATTTTACTGATTCGTCAATTAAAAAAAAACTAAAATTGTCAATATGTGTGACAGAAATTTACAGTCATTTTTTCATTAGCCAATCAGTGAAATACGACTGAAATTTCAATCATTTTAACTGATTTCCAGTGAAACTACACTTATTCAAATTGCCAGAATAGAGTAACTGATTTCACCGTCCTACAGAATTTAACTTTTCTCTTCACACACAAAAAACCAAACATTTTTGGAAACTAGAACCAAAAAATAATGCCCGTATCTGGCCGTTTTGCTGCATCAAGTCGTTTGTGGCTTATAGAGGTGAAAACAACCCTTAAATGAAAAGTGAAAATTTATATTTTAAAAATAGATTCAATTTGCCTAAAACTCGTTACTTGGGGTTTTTCGGGGTCGCTGATCACAAATCCGATATTAATTTTAAAATGTTAAAAATGGCGGATTTAATGTCGCAGCTGTCAAAATAAAAAAAAAAGATCGGATTCGCTTGAAACCTGATACTCTGGGGTTTTTGGGGTCGCTGATTACAAATCTGATGTCAGTTTTACAAAATTCAATATGGCGGATCAAAAAAAAAACTCAAGCAACTAGTTTCAGACAAATAAAATCATTTTTAGGGTTCCATACACCTTCGGTGTACCAACGGAACCCTATTGGTGAGACTCTTGTGTCCGCAGCCAAATCGTGCCCCCCCCCCAGCGGATAAACTATTTGACCTAGAGAGCTCAAAGTTAGTACAGATACGTATTTTCACATGTAGATTACAGGGAAAATATAGAGAATGTGATTGGAGGTGATGGCCGTAGCGTTGTCAAGGAAATAACAAGTTTTTTGGCCAAAAATGCAAAAAAAGTGACCATTCCCACCCTTAACTTCTAAACTATTCAACATGGAGGGTTAAAATTTGGTAAACTGGTGTATTTTAACGCGAATATTACAGGAAAAATAAAGGGTGTTTTCGGTATGCCCACGGATCATGATCCGGATCACTCAGTAGTGCTGACTCGTTTCAAATTTCGAAAGTGATGAATTTCGAAAATCCTTTATTCTGATTGGCGCAGAATTTGAAAATTCGATAATAAGTGAAAAGAGCTTTATGTTCTAGACAAAATGTTCCTAGGCGAGGCCAACGAAAAGAGTACGGATACGGGAAAGGGCAGTAGAAAGAAAGAGACAGACAAACTATAAAATTCCCCAAAAAATCACTAGAAGTTTTGGATCAAGATCTGCTTTGCTAGCAGGATTATACTTTCGGATCATTAGCACCTGTTGGACCGCCTCGCGGTCGACTTCGTTGTTGCTATATTTTTAATTCTGTTTTATATTTGTAATTATTATTATTATTTATTTCTTGTTTTTTATTATTTGGTATCCTTTTTTCATTAGAAAAAGTTTGATTTTATTATTATTATTATGGAAAATAAAATAAATTATACATAAATCAATTGATTTATATTTTTGTTACATTTATATTAATCTTTTTTTATTGAAAAATTAATTGTATGTTTATATTTTTATGTTTTAAATTAAAATGCACACAATTTACAAACACATGTTTATAATTTTTTTGAGACAATCCCAAGACAACTCCATCTATTTCGTTTCCATTTAGACTGTGAGGTGTGCTCTACAATCACTCTTTTCAATATCATTTATGAAGTGTCAATTTTTATTTTAATAAACTTAACATTAGAGAAACTAAAAAATTATGGTAATTTTAATTGAGTTACAATACATAATTACTTATGGTGTATCAATACGACTGACGATCGAAAAAAATGTACCAAAAAAGTCAAAATCGCCTTCACACCAAGCTAGAAAGGTGATTCTGCAATAGCTTAAAAATGAATTTTTTGTCTGATTCAGAGCAATTGCACATCCTGCATATAAATTTACGATAATTTGCTTTGTATTTGATGGTTTCAAGTGAATTTATAATCAGAATGTGTAGTTACTTTAAACTAGAAAAAATACATTTTAAAGCTATTGCAAAAACACCTTTACAATTTGGTGTGAAGGCGATTTTGACTTTTTTCGGTAAATTTTTTTTGTTCCGACAGTCGTATAAATGCACCCTTATGTTTTTGTCATAAGAGAAAAAAGACCAGAATGGTTTTTACATAATTCGTGTGACCGCACCCTTAGTGTCTAGAACATAAAGCTCTTTTAACATACTAACTAGTATGTAATCTAGTATTGTCAAGGAAAAACTAAAAAAATTTTGATAAAAAAAAATTTTTTATCTAATTTTTACATTATTTTATCTAATTAACTAAAAATGGGTTTATTAGTATATTTTTACAGTCTGATCACAAAAACATATTACAAAATCTATAAAAAATATAAAAAAAATTTTTAAGTAAAATTTTTTTTTAATTTCTACATTATTTGATCTAATTAACTAAAAATGGGTTTATTAGTGTTACGTATTACATTCGTAACAATTTTTAATTTTATTTTATTAATTAAAAATTATTTATATTATATAACTTCATTAAAAAATTGGGAATCTTGTAATTAAGTTAAGTACACCTAAAAAAACAAACATTAAAGAACAGACAAAACAACTCAGCATAGATACAAGATTAACAATTTTAATTCTATTAAATTAATCACCAATTAAATTTCTTTGGTTTAATTCTTATTGGGATATATCAATTTTATAGAATTATTACGAAAAACCACGGACAACACCCATATTTCGAAATGAAATTTATTAATTTTGAAAGAGTTATTTTCCAAAGGAAGACTCTTAATGTGTTGGTTTAAATACCAAGAAAAGAAACATACATTATAAAAGGTAAAGTGGATTTAGATCATTGAACTCATGTTAGCCAACCTTTAGGAATTTGCAATCTTGTGAAAAGCTTGCCTGGCAACAAATAAGTTCAATGAGCTGTGTGCAACAGCCTCCCCACAATTAGCATCTTTATGAAATTTCAGGGTGTGATTTGTGATTTTGATCGATTTAACGATTGAGTTTGACTTAGTTCCTCCCGCAACAAAGTTGTGTATGTTCACTTTGTTGCTCTCGGGAATTGAGAGTTTTATTTTCAATTATATATATATCTATACATATTTTTCATAAAGTTTTTGAAAAATATTGTATTTTCTTGAATCAAGATATTTGAGTTCAGTTTCTATATTAATTGGCGTAATTAAGTTGATATAAAAGTATATATTTGAAAAGTAAAGTGAAGTTAAAATAAATTAATTGAATAAAAATGTAAGTTCGGTGATCCCGATTTTTAAATATTTGTTCAATCAAATAAAATCAGTGAATAAAGAAAAAGGAATTTATTCTCGTTGTGGAATTTTTAAATAATATAAATATATAAAAGTGATATCTGAATAAAAAGGCGACCAAGGAAATAAATTGGGATATTGGAATATTAATCTCAACCAGGTGTATATTAAATACTTCGTCGGAGGAAGTAATCTGATACTTTTCTGAAATAAGTTTAAAGGTAATAAAATTGTTCTGGTGGGTTGAATTAATATTGTACAAACATACTACACATTCTACACAAATACACAGTTTTATTGATTTGCAAAATATTGTGAATAAAAATAGATTATCATTATTGATTTGTAATTAATAACAAACATATAAAATCGTAATTGTAAGTTTGTTTAAAACAAATACACAATTATTAACAATAAACCATATATTATTTTAACTGTATAAAAAAGTGTTTTATTGAAATCTTACACCTATTACAATATATTTTTTCCTTTTTTATATTTGAGTAAATACCGTCTAACCGGAGCTGCTGAATAATAGTGGACTTAAGAAGGGGGTCCACTACCTTAAATATTTTATTCCGAAGGGCAAATACGTATATTTTGTGGATAATTAAATTTTAATCTAATTCTTCTTTAGTTTATCAGAAATATATATGAGTAAAGTAGATTTTATTAAAATAAGAATTATTTGTTGATTAATAAATAATTAAATTCATATCTAACAATTAGTATATTTTTACAATCTGTTCGTAAAAAAAATATTAACCCTCCTGCGCATAAAGCCGAGTATACTCGTCCAAACTAAACCGTTACCGTATGCATGAGGACGAGTATACTCGTCCAAACATTTTTGTTAATAACTTTTGTATAAATAAATATTAAGACATCGGTCAAGTTGCAAATTGCTTTCAATGAACAAACGAAGCTAATTGAATTATTTAGCACAATATATATTATTTATTTAACAATAAGCATTGCATATAAAATGTTTAAACAAAGTGAAAAATTTCTGTTTTGTAAATTAATGTTTGTTTATCGGATTTTCCAAAAATTGTCTATCAAAGGGTTTCTGGGTGCGCTGATTACGAATTTAACGTCAAAATTCAAAAAATTCAAAATGGCGAATCCAATATGGCAGACAATTATATTTTTTTAAAGCGGACTTTTAAAAAAATTTTGTAGAATTTTACCAGAACTTATTATCATAGGGTTTAGAGGTCGCTGCTTACAAACATGGAGTCAAAATGACAAAATTCAAAATGGCGGATCCAATATGGCGGATGACAATTCTGAAAAAGTTTTCTAATCTCCCCGTCTATCGCTATCTAGGGGTTTTTGAAGTCGCTGATTACGAATCCGAGGTCAAAATTTCATAATTCAAAATGGCGAACCCAATATGGCGGCTGGCAATTATGAAAAAGTTTTCTAATCGTCCCGTCTATTGCTATCTAGGGGTTTTTGAGGTCGATGATTACGAATATAAAGTCAAAAATTGAAAAAATCAAAAATGGCGGACCCAATATGGCAAACAGCAATTTTTATAAAGTTTTTTAATCGTCCCGTCTATATCTCTCTAGGGGTTCTTGAGGTCGCAGATTACGAATCCGAGGTCAGAATTTTAAAATTGAAAATGTCTAATCCAATATGGCGGATGATAATTAAAAAAAATTAATCCGACCCTCTATCGCTATCTAGGAGTTTTCGGGGTCGCTGATTACGAACATGGAGTCTAAATTAAAAAATTCTAAATGGCCAATCCTATATGTCAAAAAACAATTTTAATAACATATTCTAATTGAATAATTTATTCCTATTGTAGTCTTTATTAAGAATATAAATTAATAATTAAAAATTGTGTATGAATTTTGATATAATTTTTCGATTTTTACAAGAAATAGGTATCTTTGTGCTTTCGGCGTCTTTGGAATCTGTTAATATGAATGAAAAGTTTGATTTTTTAACATATTACAGTCACGATCAATTGTAACTTTAAAAATTGGTTTTAATTTCTAATTATAATTATTTTTACCATTATAATTATTACTATTATTATTATAGATCTATAAAAAATTATTTGGTTAAAATAACTATTTATTGACTATTAAATAAATGTCTAGTTCAATGGAATAATTTTAATTTAAGTCAATTAAGTTGTATTTTAATTATTAATTTCAGTAATTAAAGCAAATACAACCTAATTAAATTAATTAAAAATAATTTGCCTCAAGTAAATATTTTTTTGATAATAGATAAGTAATCGGTTATTTGAATGATATAATTTATTTTCAATGTAGTGTACTTACTATATTTTAAAAATTTTTAACCTACAGATGGCCAACGATATATTTTGATTAATTTTATTAACTTTAATTTAATTCACAAAATGTTTTTTCTTATTGTTGTTCCATTTTCCGCCATATTGGGTCCGCCATTTTGGAATTTTGGACTTTATATTCGTAATCAGCGACCTCAAAACCCCTAGATAGCGATAGACGGAACGATTAGAATTTTTTTTAAACTGTCAAAATTGTCCGCCAACCTCCATAATATCCCATTACGTCAGGATTTCTTGTAATACAAAAAAGCTATTTTTGGTCATTTTTCGGAATTTTTTTCGTTATTAAAAAAAATTTTTTCAATTTTTAAAATTGCATCGTATAGTACAATGGCTTAGCTTTAAAACTCATTTTTCAAAATGTCTTTAGAAATTTTTTTAAAAAAGTTATGTAGATTTGAAAATTGTTTTTTATTATGCAAGTGTAGGTTTTTAAAACTACACGCTAAGAAAAGTTCTAATAAAGTAGAGATAACAATCACTATAATAGCTATAAGTTTCACTGATTTGGCTCCATCGATAATCCATTTTCGCTGATCCAGCGAAAATGATATCTCTTGCTTTACCTTTTGAAAACAACATAACCTCAAAATAACACTTGAATGAAAACATTTTTAAATTAATGTTCAAAGCGTATATTCAAATTCTATTAATTATATTTTTTATATTATGACTAATAAAATGTAAAATTAGTAAATTAATACGTATTTAGAGGTAATAAATGTAAATTTGATATTTGTGATTTTAGAGAAATTTCTATGAGAATGGTAAACTGTCAAATATTTCCAATATGGCTGACCAGTGAAATTCATTTTCTCTATATCAGAGAAACAGTTTGACTAATGCATTGGAAATCATTCACTGAATTAGTTGAATAGATTCTTTATGTTATTTATTTTCGAAATTAGCTGTTCCCCACAGTAAAAATTTTTTTCCGTGTAGGAAGGCTGATATAAGTATAATTATAAAAAACGGAGTAGTAATAAAGGGGACGTCCATAATATATGTGGGATCGAAATAGGGAGAAAGGATCTAAAATTTTTTACAAAATTGGATATAAGAGCAGAGGGGATAATAAAAATTTTACGTCAACTTTTTAAATGTCAAAAAGTTACATATTTAATTCAATTTTTTTTTGTTTTCAAAAATTAAGACTACTGCTATATCTCACCCTTACTAGTTGGTTTAAGAAATAACGGTCAATTTATAAAACTATTAGTGAATGCAATCAAAATGACATTTTGAATTTTTCTTATACCCACATTTGCCTAAATGAAAAAATTTCACATCTATATAACTATTTCAAAAAAAATCGTAAAGCAATTTTGAAAAATGAGGTTTGACGCTTATACATGGTACTATACGACACAATTTTGCAAATTGAAAAAAATTTTTGGTTAACCAAAAAAAAATTCTAAAAAATGACCAAAAATGGCCATTTTTGGCCATTTAAAGCAGTTTTACAAGAAATTCTGACGTGATGGGCTATTTTGGAGGTCGGATTCGTATTCTACGTCAAAAAAGCTATAAGAATCACCTTCCACTTTTCCTGTAACAGAACTAAGCTAAAATTTGCAGGCCTGTGTAAACAGCGACCTTGAAAACCCCTAGATAGAGAAAGACGGAACGATTAGAATTTTTTTTAAATTGTAAAAATTGTCCGCCATATTGGGTCCGCCATTTTGAATTTTGAAATTCTGACCTCGGATTCGTAATCAGCGACCCCGAAAACTCCTAGATAGCGATAGACGGAACGATTAGAATTTTTTTTAATTGTCAAAATTGTCCGCCATATTTGGTCCGCCATTTTGAATTTTGGAATTCTGACCCCGGATTTGTAATCAGCGACCCCAAAAACCCCTAGATATCAATCGGCGTGCAAATCTTATATTCTGAAAAATGTGTGCATTTGCAAGCGACTTTGTGGGTGAAAACGTATGCGCAGGAGGGTTAAAAAATCTAAAACAAAATTTAAAAAAAAACAATTTTTTTATTGCAAATTTTTTTTTTCTAATTTCCACATTATTTGATCTATTAACCAAAAATGGGTTTATTAGTATATTTTTTACAATCTGGTCACAAAAAATTTATTAAAAAACCAACAAAAAAAATTTTTTAAATAAAATTTTAAAAAAAATTGAACAAGTGTGAGTTGAACTCGCACTGCAATGACGGGTTCCGTACACAAATATTAAAACAATACTTGCAACATTCTTCAGTAAATGGCAGAATTAAAATAAACAATTAAAAAAATATATTAAAATCATTCGATAAAAAAAATAATTAAAAAAAATTAAAGTATTGTACATCTAATATTGTAAACAATAATAAGTAGAGGAATAAAATTCGCACAATTAGTTCCTCTACTTATTATTCTTTACAATATTAGATATACAATACTTTAATTTTTTAAGTATTTTTTTACCAAATGAATTTAATATATTTTTTTAATTGTTTATTTTAATTCTACCATTTACCGATGAATGTCGCAAGTATTGTTTTAATATTTGTGTACGGAGCCCGCCATTGCAGTGCGAGTTCAACTCGCACTTGTCTAATTTTTTAAAGTTGTCCGACATATTGGATCCGCCATTTTGATTTTTGTAAATGATTTATAAAACGAATTAGATGTTATTATCAAGAAATTAGAAAACCTAAACTGCAAAATAGATTCGAAAGTTAATGAACTGAGAGTAAATATATTCAAAGTACAAAAAAACTAAATTATTTCAAAGTGATAAAATTTTCTGAATCTTCTTCTCAGGTTTACTGATATATTATTTTACAGACAAAAGCAAATATTGTAAAGGAAACGTTCAATTGATAAATTGAAACAAAAATTTAAGAACTGCAAAAGCTACACAAAGAACAAATTCAAAAAGGTAAAGAACATTTTTATCAATGGAGAAAAATCGTCTGATGAAATATTGGGATAAATTTTTAAAATATTAAAAAATAAAATTCACCATTGAAAAGAGGACGAAAAAACCTTTCCGAAACATATTCTGAAAAATTTTTCCCATTAAAAATACGTTCAGAAAAAATTCACAAAGTAGCCGGTGTTAGCAAAATTGGTCAAATTGGCCCCCCTCTACCCCCTTCAAATTTTCGAAAAAGTCAAAAATATTTTTTGGGGCACATTTCTACTTGATAGAAAACTTAAAATTGGTGAACTCAAATTTACCAACGCTGATAAAATTACCATTATATGACCATATTTTTTTACTAAACACGAAGGCATTTTGCTTCCCAAAATTTGAAATACTTTCAAGCGCTGATTTAGCCTTTCATTGTGAACCCTAGCAATCGCAATACTTCCTGTATTTAGTGCATCTGATTAGGAGAATTGAGATTGGTTCTTTACAAAAGGTGGTCTCACGATTTCAACTCCATACTGTGCGTAAATCTCATCAATTAAGAAACCTTTGTGAACCATAATTTTTTCATTTTTCTGGAGTAACTTTATGATTCCACTTTGCGCAAAGATCGCTTTGTCAGAAGATCGTCCACCATAAGGAGAACTTACATATACAAGTAAACTACCAGGTGTGCAGGCAATTAGAAATTTAATTGTCTGTGTTGACTATCATAATTCAGGTATTTGAGTAATTGACAGCACAAATTTTTCGGCTTTTGAATTTCAATTTCAGTGCAGTCATGGATGAAACTCACACTTTTGAAATTTTGAAAGCAAAACGGAATATTTTTTAATATTTCACTTCTCTGTGAAAAAAATAGAATATTGTAATGCGTTTTCCAGAATATCTAAGGTATTCTAAATGACATTTGCAACGTGACGCTCGTAAAACGTTTGAAATAAAATGCTTAAAAACGCATAACTAACGTTTTGTTTTAATCTCATAAATGTGAGAATTATCCTGTCGCGAACAGTCAATTTTGTCCTGTAAGACGATAAATGTGGTGACACCCTATTAATGATTTTTTCGAAAGTTTCCAACAGTTGAAATGTCGGAATTCCAGTGGCTGCACTAAGTTGCTTCTCATTAGTAATAAAAGAACTGAAACTAATTTCCATTAAGTCTCCACTTTTAACCTGCACTTCTATATTTACTTTTTCAATTAAGTCTCCACTTTTAACCTGCACTTCCATATTTACTTTTTCAATTAAGTCTTCACTTTCAACCTGCACTCCCACATCGACGAACACTTTTTCGGTATTCTCAATTTCATCTGGTAAATTAATTGTATTCTCTTCAATAGGTATTTCTTGTATTTCAATCGCACTGTCAACTAAGGATTCGTTTACTTTATCATCGTTTTTTTTCAATTACTACAGCTTTTGATCGTTCTAATCTTCTTTTTTCTCTTGCAATTTTTGATTCTGAGTTTTCTACTCTTACAACACTTGATTCCGGTAAATTGCAAGATGGAACGGCTGTTAATTTTAAATACCTTTTTTGTGCAGGAATATCTATAAAATGAATAGTAATATTATTTTTTGAAATTAGAAACGAACTTTAAAAATAATTAGGGGAAGAGGTTCGGTTGTGGGAACCCACGCAGAACTTTTGACAGAAATGAGATTTGTCTAATCTGTCAAATATCACTTACATGTTATAACCTAACGTAGTTAATTTTTCGACACGTTGAATATAACAAAAACGTATTTTTAAACATTGTTAAATGTTCAACAAATCGAAGTGAATTAATTAAAATAATCAGTTCAAAGCGTATTTACACAGTAAATATGTTACATTTTATGATCCAATACTAAGCATCACAAAAATGTTCACGAGTAAAAATTTTTTCATGATGTTTTAAAATGATCGTCAAGTTCGGTTGTGGGCATCTAAATTGATTCGGTTGTGGACACCACTCTTATTTTTGATAAATCGTGAAATATCGTTGTTGATATTTGGGTTTCTGCAGGCTTTACTGTCCCTATTATGGAACAGTATTACGAAAATGAAAATAAATGGAATCACTATCTATATATATAAAATCAGACTTTTGTCTGTACATTGCTCAGAACTTTAAATTTCGCACATAATTATTCGTTTTAGGCATCAAGGATTCCAAATATACCAATAAAAAATTTCGTGTATGTATGTATGTATGTATGTATGTGTGTCGGTATGTCACAGAATCTTTGTTCGCGAATCACTTAAAAACGGCTGAACCATTTGAAACCAAATTTGGCAGAATGTTAGACCTTGGGCCAAGGAAGGTTTATAAATTTACAGATTTGAAAAATATTAATTAGAACCGGAGATATTCAATTTTTTCGAAAAATTCAAAAATCAAAAATTTTCAAATTTTACATTTTTTTAAAAAATGCTTTCAAATATTCTATAATTGAGTTTAACATGTTATTGAGTCACATTTTAGAATAGTTTTGCCAAAAATAATGTCCTTTAACTAAGATGTAAGTATAAAATTTTTTTTTTAAAATTTAAAAAATCGAAATTTTTAAAATTTTATATTTTTTAATGAATTGCTTTTAAATGATCTATATTTTATTGTTACATGTTATTTGTTCAAATTTTAGCATAATTTTGCCAAAAATTCTGTCCATATTTAACATGTAAGTATAAAAATTTTTTCGAAAAATTCAGAAAAGAAAAAATTATAATTATTAATTCCAATTAATATTTCTATTTAATCTATATATATATAAGATGAGACTTTTGTCTGTACATTGCTCAGAACTTAAAATTTTACACATACTTATTCGTTTTGAGCACCCAGGATTCCAAAAATGCCAATAAAAAATTTTGTGTATGTATGTATGTGTGTGTATATGTATGTATGTATGTATGTCCGTATGTCACAGAATCTTTGTTCGCGAATCACTTAAAAACGGTTCAACCGTTTGAAACCAAATTTGGCAGAATGTTTGACCTTAGGCCAAGGAAGGTTTTTAAATATATACAGATTTAAAAAATATTAATTAGAACGGGAGATATTAAATTTTTTCAAAAAATTAAAAAATCAGAAATTTTCAAATTTTACCTTTTTTAAGAAAATGCTTTCAAACTTTGTATAATTGAGTATAACATGATATTTAGTAACATTCTATAATAGATTTGCCAATAAAATGTCCTATAACTAAGATGTAAATATAAACATGATTTTTAAAAAATTAAAAAAATCGCAAATATCCCAATTTTATATTTTGTAATGAATTGCGTTTAAATAATCTATAATTGATTGTTACATGTTAATTGGTCAAATTTTAGTATAATTTTTTCAAAAATTGGGTCCTTTAACTAAAATGTAAAGATAAAAATGTTTTCAAAAAATCGAAATTTTAAAAATTTTAGATTTTTTAATGTATTGCTTTTAAACGATCTATAATTGAGTATAACATGTTAATTAGTCACTTTTTAGCATAATTTAGCAAAAAATACTATTACATATTTCAGATGTAAGTATAATAATGTTTTCGGAAAATTTAAAAAAAATTATTTTTTTTATAAGAAACAATTTTTGGAAAAATTATGCCAAAATTTGATCAAATAACATGTAACAATGAATTATAGATCATTTAAAAGCAATTCATTAAAAAATATAAAATTTGAAAAATTTCGATTTTTTTAATTTTTTGAAAACATTTTTATATTACATCTTGGTTGTAGGACATTATTTTTGGCAAAAAATTTTTAAATTTTGATAGATTGCAGTAAAATAATCAGTTTTGTTTTTTGTGAGAGATATATATATGTGACGTGCCGCGACAAAAGGGACCTTAGCTCTGAAAAAATTAATTTCGAGTTATGTATATCATTCAATATTTATTGAGTTGCTCTTTCTCATACAAGCGTCAAAAAATCTTTTTACTTAGAGATTTTTTTGTTATTAATGTTTAAAAATGAGCTTGTTGAGTGTTTACACGTGGTTGTTCAGAAAAGCACCCATTCCACTTTCCAATACAACTACACTGGTCATATACATACAATTCGTGCGCTTCGTGTAACGCGGACAAATATCAATGTGTAGTGAGTAGTGGGGCTGAATTCTAGTAGAACTTCTCCACCAATCAGAGACGCTCTACTTCAATCGCCTTTCCTGCAAAATTCACTATTGGGAGCTAAGGTCCCTTTTGTCGCGACACGTCACATATATATATATAAACAATAAATTTACAGATTTTAAACATATTAATTAGAACGGGAGGTATTCAATTTTTTCTAATCATTTAAAAAATGGAAAATTTTTAATTTTTTTGTTTTTTAATATATATCTTTTAAACTTTTGACGTCAAAATAATGGAATTTAGAATAATTTGTTTATCCAATTAATCAAACAATTTTCAATTACAAAACTTCGAAAATATTAAAAATGGTAAACGATGAATGGTAAACAATGTAAAAAAATATTAATTCATAGCTTTAAAATTATTTTTAAAGGAGATTGAAAATGGAGATTTTTTATGATAAAATTCATACTACATAAATTCAAGAATACCTGTGAAACGATACTTGCATTATGCTACTGGGGAAAAACTTAGACAGTAAAAAGTTTTGTTATTTTAATTCTAGGTTTAACTATTATGGATGTTTAGAGCATTGCAAAGGCAAAAGTTAAACAGAGTGTCTATTATTATTTTTGTGTAACAAACTATCCCGCTTTTCCCATCTTTGTCCAAATTTTTCCAGGTGTATATTTTCTCATCAAATATACATTTTTTTGATAAGAATAAACGATAAATAAAACTACAAATGGCTACAAAAATTCACATATTTTATGAAAATACTCTTCGACGGGTTTTTGTTTTTACAAATACTTTTAACAGGGGATCTACATTTAAGCAATTATGATACAATTAGTTCGAATTTGACTTTACTATAACTACAATAACTGGTCGAAATTTAGGATTAACTTATAATACTATAATTAAATTTCTACAAATAATTGACAAACATTGTTTTCTGCATTTTAATAAATAAAAAATTAATTATTTGATGATAAAAGTTTAATCACAGTTTTAAAATGGTAATATTTTTATAATGAAATAGTTAATGGTTGCTAATCATAATTTCTCCAGTCAAATTAAATTTCCCACTATTTCCTATTTTTCGAGACTGGTAGACACACTATTAAATGTATCTGTAGAAACTAAAACCCGTCGAAGACGGGTACGACAGCTAGTATAATAATAATAATATATAATATAATATATATATATATATATATATATATATATATAATATAAATTTAGTTTGTGTTTAGTTTTTATTATTTAAGACGTGACAATATATATATATATATATATATATATATATATATATATTGTCACGTCATCGCGACCTACATGTTTTGATATTTGTAAACACAGAATCTGAATCCTCCCCTTTTCTTTTAACCCAAACAAATCGATCCAAGGTGTGTCTCACCTGGACAGACATTACCATATATGGTCATCCACGATTGTCACCCTTCTCTAAGGTTGCTCACCTGCCCGATACAGGGGAAAAAGCACACGTGTAACTAATCGATAGATTAAAATTGACCCAAAGGTAATAAAAGTGGGTGGCATTATCATTTTTTCGCATTGGAAGCCAAGGTATAAAAGGTGCCACCCTCGCCCAATTTGCCAGTCTAAATTTCACCCTCGAATCAACAACCAGTGTTCTTCGTACCAGTCCAGTGACCGTCGCAAAGTACAAGTTGTGTGGTAACAACGAATCTGAACTTGGTCTCCACCTCAGAAAATATCCACGAGTATCAATTCTCTATTTTGACTTTCGTCTTACTTGAACTCATCGAAGAGACCTTTCTACAACCACCCACATTCTAAATTTCCAAGGACCACAGCGGCGACCTTCAAGACACTCGGTTACTTCTAAACTGAAGGGTTCATATTAATTTCGACATCTGGACTCCGGACAGTACACGCTGCCTGGCCCGTCAACTATCCAAGGGAATGTACCGCTGTCGTTTTTACGCTCGACAAACGGCGTTTTGTCAATTTCACACAAAAGGTTGAATTCCTTCGGTCACCCTTTATCTATCCGATAAGTTAAAAGGTATATCATTAATACATACAAGTTTTCTCCCCGTTATTATTTTCTTTGATTCCACAAAATTCTAATTTTGTTTCAGTGTGCCTGATGACATCTGGATCTACCCCTTTCTCTCAAACTGTGCTTGTAAAGGATTCAATAAATTTAATAATTTATAATATAATAATAGAATCTCTTTCCGAAAACCTGTCCCTTAAGATCAGAGCCTTGAGTTCTGTGAATAAATCAGGTTCAATCACCGATTCCGGCCAAATTAAAAATATAAATTTAGTTTGTGTTTAGATTTTATTATTTAAGACGTGACAATATATATATATATATATATATATTGTCACGTCTTAAATAATAAAAACTAAACACAAACTAAATTTATATTATATATATATATATATATATATATATATATATATATATATTATATTATATATTATTATTATACTAGCTGTCGTACCCGTCTTCGACGGGTTTTAGTTTCTACAGATACATTTAATAGTGTGTCTACCAGTCTCGAAAAATAGGAAATAGTGGGAAATTTAATTTGACTGGAGAAATTATGATTAGCAACCATTAACTATTTCATTATAAAAATATTACCATTTTAAAACTGTGATTAAACTTTTATCATCAAATAATTAATTTTTTATTTATTAAAATGCAGAAAACAATGTTTGTCAATTATTTGTAGAAATTTAATTATAGTATTATAAGTTAATCCTAAATTTCGACCAGTTATTGTAGTTATAGTAAAGTCAAATTCGAACTAATTGTATCATAATTGCTTAAATGTAGATCCCCTGTTAAAAGTATTTGTAAAAACAAAAACCCGTCGAAGAGTATTTTCATAAAATATGTGAATTTTTGTAGCCATTTGTAGTTTTATTTATCGTTTATTCTTATCAAAAAAATGTATATTTGATGAGAAAATATACACCTGGAAAAATTTGGACAAAGATGGGAAAAGCGGGATAGTTTGTTACACAAAAATAATAATAGACACTCTGTTTAACTTTTGCCTTTGCAATGCTCTAAACATCCATAATAGTTAAACCTAGAATTAAAATAACAAAACTTTTTACTGTCTAAGTTTTTCCCCAGTAGCATAATGCAAGTATCGTTTCACAGGTATTCTTGAATTTATGTAGTATGAATTTTATCATAAAAAATCTCCATTTTCAATCTCCTTTAAAAATAATTTTAAAGCTATGAATTAATATTTTTTTACATTGTTTACCATTCATCGTTTACCATTTTTAATATTTTCGAAGTTTTGTAATTGAAAATTGTTTGATTAATTGGATAAACAAATTATTCTAAATTCCATTATTTTGACGTCAAAAGTTTAAAAGATATATATTAAAAAACAAAAAAATTAAAAATTTTCCATTTTTTAAATGATTAGAAAAAATTGAATACCTCCCGTTCTAATTAATATGTTTAAAATCTGTAAATTTATTGTTTATATATATATATGTGACGTGTCGCGACAAAAGGGACCTTAGCTCCCAATAGTGAATTTTGCAGGAAAGGCGATTGAAGTAGAGCGTCTCTGATTGGTGGAGAAGTTCTACTAGAATTCAGCCCCACTACTCACTACACATTGATATTTGTCCGCGTTACACGAAGCGCACGAATTGTATGTATATGACCAGTGTAGTTGTATTGGAAAGTGGAATGGGTGCTTTTCTGAACAACCACGTGTAAACACTCAACAAGCTCATTTTTAAACATTAATAACAAAAAAATCTCTAAGTAAAAAGATTTTTTGACGCTTGTATGAGAAAGAGCAACTCAATAAATATTGAATGATATACATAACTCGAAATTAATTTTTTCAGAGCTAAGGTCCCTTTTGTCGCGGCACGTCACATATATATATCTCTCACAAAAAACAAAACTGATTATTTTACTGCAATCTATCAAAATTTAAAAATTTTTTGCCAAAAATAATGTCCTACAACCAAGATGTAATATAAAAATGTTTTCAAAAAATTAAAAAAATCGAAATTTTTCAAATTTTATATTTTTTAATGAATTGCTTTTAAATGATCTATAATTCATTGTTACATGTTATTTGATCAAATTTTGGCATAATTTTTCCAAAAATTGTTTCTTATAAAAAAAATAATTTTTTTTAAATTTTCCGAAAACATTATTATACTTACATCTGAAATATGTAATAGTATTTTTTGCTAAATTATGCTAAAAAGTGACTAATTAACATGTTATACTCAATTATAGATCGTTTAAAAGCAATACATTAAAAAATCTAAAATTTTTAAAATTTCGATTTTTTGAAAACATTTTTATCTTTACATTTTAGTTAAAGGACCCAATTTTTGAAAAAATTATACTAAAATTTGACCAATTAACATGTAACAATCAATTATAGATTATTTAAACGCAATTCATTACAAAATATAAAATTGGGATATTTGCGATTTTTTTAATTTTTTAAAAATCATGTTTATATTTACATCTTAGTTATAGGACATTTTATTGGCAAATCTATTATAGAATGTTACTAAATATCATGTTATACTCAATTATACAAAGTTTGAAAGCATTTTCTTAAAAAAGGTAAAATTTGAAAATTTCTGATTTTTTAATTTTTTGAAAAAATTTAATATCTCCCGTTCTAATTAATATTTTTTAAATCTGTATATATTTAAAAACCTTCCTTGGCCTAAGGTCAAACATTCTGCCAAATTTGGTTTCAAACGGGTGAACCGTTTTTTAAGTGATTCGCGAACAAAGATTCTGTGACATACGGACATACATACATACATACATATACACACACATACATACATACACAAAATTTTTTATTGGCATTTTTGGAATCCTGGGTGCTCAAAACGAATAAGTATGTGTAAAATTTTAAGTTCTGAGCAATGTACAGACAAAAGTCTCATCTTATATATATATATAGATTAAATAGAAATATTAATTGGAATTAATAATTATAATTTTTTCTTTTCTGAATTTTTCGAAAAAATTTTTATACTTACATGTTAAATATGGACAGAATTTTTGGCAAAATTATGCTAAAATTTGAACAAATAACATGTAACAATAAAATATAGATCATTTAAAAGCAATTCATTAAAAAATATAAAATTTTAAAAATTTCGATTTTTTAAATTTAAAAAAAAAAATTTTATACTTACATCTTAGTTAAAGGACATTATTTTTGGCAAAACTATTCTAAAATGTGACTCAATAACATGTTAAACTCAATTATAGAATATTTGAAAGCATTTTTTAAAAAAATGTAAAATTTGAAAATTTTTGATTTTTGAATTTTTCGAAAAAATTGAATATCTCCGGTTCTAATTAATATTTTTCAAATCTGTAAATTTATAAACCTTCCTTGGCCCAAGGTCTAACATTCTGCCAAATTTGGTTTCAAATGGTTCAGCCGTTTTTAAGTGATTCGCGAACAAAGATTCTGTGACATACCGACACACATACATACATACATACATACATACATACATACACGAAATTTTTTATTGGTATATTTGGAATCCTTGATGCCTAAAACGAATAATTATGTGCGAAATTTAAAGTTCTGAGCAATGTACAGACAAAAGTCTGATTTTATATATATATATAGATATATTATATAATATATTATATAATTATAATTATTTATAATATAGAGATAAGAATATTCTAGTCATTTCAATAAATTTTTCACTATATAAGAATTATTATTTTTGTGTATTATTTAACTTAAAAAGAAATCATTAATTGTATTTTAGCTTTTAAATTAAGGTAAGCCAGGTTTTCTGTCAAACCAGCGTTCCACATTACGTACACTTATTATTTGCATGTCACGATTGATGGAACAAGAAAAAAATATACATCAAACATAACCTCAAATATTCTCAATATTTTTGCATTACTGTTCTACCCAAGAAATTGGTTTTATAATTATCTATTTAAATACAAGTTTTTCTCTGTATTTAATTCTTTATAGTTCATATTCAAATTGTAGAGATAAGATAATATAATTTTAATTACTTATTAAATAAAATAAATGTTTTATAATTGGGACACTTATTTTGGAACACCCGTACATGCAGGAAACCATCGTTTCATAATCAGTACAAGTGCAGGGAGTCACAATTTAGTTTATATTATTTTTATTTCATAAAAAATAAACATTTTAGGGCCTAAATACTGTTCACTAAATACCAACCTTTCAATCTATACCCGAATTATACATATTAACGCTCCTAATTCCAAGAAACTTATCATAGAATTTTAATTAGCTTATTGGCGTTCCATAATTGGGACCTTTACCTTTTACAAAGAAACTGTCAGTTCAAATTGCTATAGATGTAAACAAACACAACCTCGTTGCGATAGTACAAACTTCAGCCGCAAGATAGCGTATCAGAGTTCTGCGGTTCCCTTTAGAGACGACCCGATCCGGGCCCAATATTCGGTCCATGGCGAAATTTCTACACGTAATTATATAAAGAAAAAGAAAAACTGTTACTTAAAAAAATAAAAATGATAAGAAAGAGGTACAACAAAATTATTACGATGTATACGTAAACGATTATCTTGAATATAAAAATTAGAAAAATGTCATAAAATGACTTTTAAATTATGAAATCTGTTATAAATAAAAAACAATTTTTTTTCAATTTTTGCCAAATAAAATTAATCTCGTCCCACCTGTCTACTGCAGGGTCTCGCATAGTATTGATCACTCTAAGAGAGGTGGAAGGGAGGTCCAGGGTGATTGGAAAAGAGTCGAGGCTTGAAAGCCTGGAGATGAGAAAATAAACTTGTAGTGTGTTTGATAATACGTTTAGGGAAAAGTTTTTGACCACATTATTTTCGAATATATCTAACACTCAAAATACATTCCAACCATTAAATTCCATTACTTTTACCATTTTCAAGAGAATTCTATCTTTGTCTAAACACAGGTATTCCAAACATTTAACTTTAATGAAATGATTTAAATAACCGATTACTTGCCTATAAAATAATTAATTTTACTATTTATCATGCATGCGAGGCAGGGACAATTTCATACTCGTCAGATAGTAACCCTGTAAAAAAAAGTTTTGGGAGGTACGGGATTCCGTATTGCAAGTGCTAACCTGCCAATGCGGTATTCGCGAAATACCGTATTGGGTGTCGTGGCGAATACGGAAATCAAGGGGTCCTAATGCGGTGCAAGGTTTAAGCTTAAAAAAAGAAAATACTTGACAGGAATAAATAATTAATGGCAGTGGAGAAAAATGCGAGGTTAAAGGAATGAGAAAATACTAATAGCGGATGTAAAATTTAAACTTTAAGAGAAAAAGGTAAGTTAAATTGTCAAATATGAGTCCTACGCGGCATAGGCTGCTATCAATGCATTACACAATCGGTACATAGTGCAAGTCGCCAGTACAGGGCAGAGCGAATCAAGCAAACACAGTAGCCCAGCTGACATACGATTTGCATTACATTACTTTCCAATTTTTTATTTTATGACCGCGTTTCTGCATGAATCTAAACAATATTTTCGATTATTGTAATTTAGAAGATAATGACTAATTGTACGTTGACAGATTTAGTGAAAAGTGCCTGTGTTCGGAGACAAATGTGTTAGAAAATGTTTGTGTACCTATTTCACGTCATACAAACCAGTCAAAGTTGCTTTTTCTGTGGCGTATTGAAATCAGTCTATGGCGCATTGGATTCATATTTGATAGTTCAACTTACCTTTTTCTGCCTTTTTCTCTTAAAGTTTAAATTTTACACTCACTATTAGTATTTTATCATTCCTTTAACTTCGCATTTTTTTCTGACAGGGAGGAAAATTAACTAATTAACTAACGAAACTAACTAAGAAAGTTAGTCACCTAGTAAATAAATTAGTTAGATTCGATGGTTGCGTTACGTAACTCATGTTATTTACATAAGTTATGTCATTTACGTAAGTTACGTAAGATCCCAAAAACTTAATTAATTTTGTATGTTGTACACCTTAACTTGCCACTAGTTGTACACTCACATGCATTAATTCTGTCCTTCCGGTTTAAAGGAGTTTTGAAAAGTCGTGTCATTTCTATCAAATATTCTTAGTTCGTGACATACGAATGTTCTCATATGTCATGAACTAAAAACATTTTGATAGAAATCATACGACTTTGCAAAATAACGTCAAACAGGAAGGACAGCATTAATGCATCTGAGTGTAACTATACCACCACGAGTCATAACTATACAGTCAAAAGTAACGATCAAATTGCCGCATTTGTACTTTCGGTATGCGTGTGTTAGAAAACATTGTATGTGCAACTCGGGAGAAAAATGATTTCCACTTGTGTTTTACAGTTCTCGGCTTCGCTCTCGGTCTCTTCTTGGAGCTTTGTGACCACCTGCACCACATATAGTATATCGCGAGTATCACTATTCCATGAGATAGTAAACATTCCCAGGAAGAAAACTAAGCTCGTGCCTTCGCAACATACTAATATGCGTCAAGTCCACCCATAATATGTGTATAATATGGTTTATAATTTATGTTGGTGTACATCTAAATATCGAGTCTCATAGCTTTAGTTCTATGAAGAGTAAGATAATTACATTGTATTTTGTCAACTATGAGGATTGATATACAGATGAACTATTTCAAAAAAAACATTCTATACTCTATGCAGCTGCAAAATAATTCTTAGAAAAAAATAATGCATAGAGAATCGAAAGATACATATTGTTTAATATTAGAATCGTATAATATTAATTATGAAACAAGAGTATTGCGTGAGAAATAATTAGTCAATTATATATTATTTCGTATTTAATTGTTTTTGTTCTATCACGAAATTGTGTAATTATATTTATTTAAAGGTTTATTTTAATGTTGCTGAATTATTTAAAGTAGTAATATCATTTCTCTAATCATTTTCTTATTCATTTTATATCTATTGCCTTTCTTTTGTTATATTTAATTCAAATGCAATATCTCTATTATTGACATTCTAATTGTGCGATCATCAACAATGATTCATTGCTAATGTCTTCAATTTTAAAAAGAGAATTTTGTTACTGGGATGTAACAATATATAAATTAACCCTGTGAAGTCACAGGTAACTTCCAGGAACTTTCTATGGGAAGCTTCTAACCTGCGGACATTATTGTATTTCCTGGAAATTTCCAGGAAGTTGCCAAGGGTAACTTCCGAAGGTTGTCACGAGAAAGTTCTTAAAGGTTTCCTGGAAGTTTTTGTTCTATGTGGGTGGGTTAAAATTGTTACTTTTATGATAGATTAACAGCCAAGATTAATTAAAGTATTATTTTCTATTTCAATTTATATTTTTAAATTGTAATTTTACTTAGTTGTTAATTTTATTTTTTGTTAGAAATACACTTACTTTTAAAGGTTTTAATTTGGCCTAGGACTTCACCTTTTCCTTTATTCCAAATTAACTATCTACTGGGAAATATTGTTCTGATAAGTAAAGATGAAGCGTCACTTCACTATTTGTTAAATTATTAATTATAAAGGTACCCGGACTCTATCCGGCTAGCGAATTCCATAGCAAATAAAAATCATATATTACAATGTTAACGATTTTTTCCATCACTCGGAGTCAACTTAATAAGTAAATAATTAATAAAAAGAAAAACTATTTACATATTAATGGCATAGCCGTCTTCTTCCAAAACTGTAAAAGAATAAGTAAAATTTTCTTTTGAAAAAATATGTGAGATTAAAAATATAACGTATATATTTAGATAATTTGTCGGTTATTAAAAACGTTTTATTTTATACAATTTATAAATTCAAAATTTTTTTAATTTACAGGAATACTATTGTAAATTAAACTCTAAACAACAAATATAAACGCAATATATATATATATATATATATATATATATATATATATATATAGATATATATATATATATATTTTATTTAACTTCCTACATAAAATTATTATCGTTTAACAATTTTTATTTCAGTTACTTAAAATTAGATTTATTTTCGGTGTCAAAGAACACTGCACCCAAGAATTCAAACACATTAATTGGGTAATCGATATATTACTCAATCTGTTCCTGTGCTTGCGAATCATAAAGGAACTTCTGGAGAACAATCTTTCGGATGGAACTGACGTGACTGGTATACCCAAATAATCACGAGCCATTTGTGCAAGATTTGGATTTTTTTTTTCATTTTCTCGACACCAATCTAAAATGTTTGTTCTTTTTTTGCTCGTTTTTTGGGCAAATACGAATTTAGTCCATTTCACAAGCAAGTAGGTTCAGAAACTCGAGAAAAATTTGATTCTGTTTCAGAATCTGAGTCGTACAGTGCATCTGAATCAAATGATTTTTTTGATTCATTAACCTTAGTTTTGACAATTTCTTCAGTTTAATTATTTTTATTAATATTATTATTTTATAATTATTTTTGTAAGACAAAAGTAGATATATACTTTTATTTAAACAATTATTTTTGTAATTACACTCAGAAAATATTTTTATTAAATCAAAATTATTATGTTTAATTCAAACATAATTTTTGGTTAATGTAAACCTAAGATAATTATGTTTAGTTCAGACATATTGTTTTCTCAGTGTAGAAATATCTCTAAATTTTACTTATTTTTAATGTTTATTTTTACATGCAATTTGAATGAGTTGAGACAAATAATATTCTTAAATTTTCTTACAATTAACTTCAAGTAATCTTTTAAAAAATCTCCTTAAATTAAATTTCCGACTCAGCGGCCATCCTTCTACCCATTCAGTTTTTTGAAAAATTTCCATTTTGTGTTTTGAATCAAAAATTAAGACCGACCCTATGACTTTTATTATAATGTTTAATAGTTTATTTATTGATGACTCAAAACCTACCAAATTACTGTCTTCGACTGAAGTACGAAAATTATTTCCCACTAAATTAATTTTTGCTTCTTCAATCTTGTCGAGAAACATGTTAAAGCCAACAATTACTGTAGATAATGTAACATATTTTTCACCTCCTAATGCGTCTGAAAAAATATTCCAAATATTTTTCTGCTTCATGTACAATTGCCCATTGTTTGGATGTGATAAATAAATGATTCAGAAAAGGATTGCTTCAACACAGCATCTCTAGAGCTTGTTGCATTTCAAATGTTGAGTTCCACCTCGTTGAGACGTCCAGGTTTGGTGCAAAAAATAAATTATCACATACTTCACAACAAATTTTTAATTTGTTTCTCCACTGTTCAGAAAGTTTTAGGAATCTTAGTTATCTTAGTTTATCTTAGTTTAGATAAGGGAGAAGTTAATATTTAGTTATTGCCTACACTTCATCAGGATTATTTGTCTTATCGTCGTCATCACTGTCTTGAACTTCCATAGACTATTAAATGAAATTTTTTTAGAATTTATTAAATAAATTTTAATTAATTATAAGAGTTCTAAGCAGCACGTAATATAACCTTAAAATGAAAGCAATATTACATTAAATATTCAGAACATTCCAGGGATCTAACCCGTGTGGAAATTTGTCACGTATATGCAACGGTATAGTTTTACTATTAACTTTATAGTTCAGGTATTCTTAAGGGGGTCAACCCCGTGTGACGGCCCGTTTTTTAAACATTTTTGGGGAATTTTTATTTTGGATCCATAAAAACTTAGAACTTCAAACTTTTTTCCTATTTATTGAGTAACATTTTTATTTATTTATTGGTTTATACACCTGTCTTCAGCCTTACATACTTGGCTATACAAGTGTTTCTTACAATTTCTTGCTTTTTTACAAATTTTCTTATACACAATTTATTGAGTAACATTTGAACTATAAAAAAAAATTTTTAATTAAAAAATACTTAATTTTGTACGACTTATAATACTCTAAAGTGGCTTTGGTGAAAAATAAGTGGTCCTTCGGTGACCACGATTCCGACTGATTGACTGAACTGAAATCAAAAAATGAAATTGCTTCTTAATCTGTGATTCTGTGGCTATAGCCGGAACCAGGATATTTTGAAAATACTAAAAATTGAATTTTTTACATAGGTTTAAATTTTTTTTAAAATGCGATTTTTTGTGTCTATTTTGTTGTATATAAAAAAAACTACTTAACCTTTTTCAATTATCCTGGTTCGGGCGATAGTCATACATGTACTGAATATACTCTATAAATTTGAACGAAATCGGTTAAGTAGTTTTTGAGAAATCATGGTCACCAGTTCGAAAAACATGGTTTCGAGAAAAACGCGTTTGAAAGTTCAAGTACGAATAAAGCCATGAAATGTTTCATTATTGACTTATGATTAATCTGCTATGCCTGGACCATAAAGGACACCTTCCTGCTCCTCATAGAAGTCATTTAAAGTTGCCTGATTCTCTCGTGCATTCATCCTGGCTTGTCGGGCGGCATGCGCTGCTCGGAGCGAGTGATTCGTTCTTGGTTGCGTCGGTGTACGTAATTGTGAGATTCGCAGCCAATTTGACAGCCCATCACGCTAAGGGTCTTGACAACAGTTTCAAATCCTTCGTTGAAGATCATAGTCGCCAGAAATGTTGAAATCTCCACAATTTTAGCTCCTGAATGAAGGTGTTTAGGAGAAAACGTTTAGATCAACGAATTTAAAGATTCGTTATTATTCTGTGTTTCTGCTCCCAAGCATCTGATTAGTAGTTCTTCTTTAGGAAGATCTTCGTACACTGGTTTTATAGCTGTTTGAACTTGTAGTGTCAAAGGTGGCTTGTCGTGATGAAATTGATTAAGCTCCTCCTTAGCTGCAGCCTGCTGCCATTTGCACCAACTTTCCTCGCCTAATGTGCAATTTTGGTGTTGCGGATTTTCATCGGACGAACATTTATGGAAAAGCGTGGCCCAAATTTCTTTTCTCATTTCTTTAACGGAATCTGAATGTCGACGAATCGCCAATCCGTAAAATGTTGTTAGTTCGTTGATGATTTTATCCGTAAGTTTTCCAGGGCCTTTACCACCGATTCCCTTATTGTTTTTTTTGCATTTCGCAATCGTGTGCCCATTCGTTTCTTAACGTGCCCTACACATTTTTTTTCGTTACTAGAGTTTCATCATAGGGCTGAGTGTTTAATATTCCATTAAAAGTTTTGCTGTCGCCGTCACCGACGTATGTAACGTATTTAGCACCATGTTTCTCCTCAGACCGCAAAAACATTTGCACAATGGCATCATTTCCATTTTACCGAAACTTCCAGTGTGATTGGCACTACACACAGCTTTATGAAATTCATACCAAGTTTCGAAATCTACTGGATTACTATTTTTTTTCTTTTTCCACATATTGCAACCACCAAAAAAGCTATTCATGACCATTGTATCCATAACTTTTCCGGTATACTTACCGATTAGGGTAGAAACGCCAAACAAAGATGAAAAACCTCGTTTTTTCCAAGTTCCATCACCGGAAACTGTCAAATTATTTCGCTCATTTCCAGCTTTTTCATTCATGTCTTTTTCTTCTGTAACAGCAAACGAAGTAACAGAATCGTAAACAGCGGATGCGGCAGTATGAATATTTTGCAATATAGAAGCATATGTTGAATTTCCGATACCTTGACAAATATCCATTAGACTACAGAAAAGATTCACTCCTTCGAGACCAATACCTAGCAAGCGCATCACAAAAACAATGCGTCTATTAATTTCACACGCATTTCCGATCATAGGGCATGAGTTTATCGTTTTTTGTTTCTCACATTTGCAGGACGAAATAATTTTAAAACCCAAACCTCGTAAGCTTGACTGAGAAAAAAATACTTCACTTTTGCAATTTTTGCATATGACATTTGAAGAAATAGCAGCAAATACAGATGCAAAATCTAAAATACAATATCCAAAGTTTTCATCAGCAGGAACTTCCATTTCAACATGCCCTATTTTTTGCGCTGAGGCGGAGGTAAATTCTGTGTCTTCTGTTTCACTCTGAAGTGAATATTGATTTCCATGATACTTTCTTTTCTTTCTTTTATTTGCATGTTGGTGGTTGACTCTAGTTCTCCTTTTATCACTCATTGTAAGAAAAATAATCACCCGCACAGTAAATATAGATTAGAAACAGATTAGGTTTGAGGAACGCTTTTCAATTCCGAACCAATACTAAGATAACCGTTTTTTTCGAAAATATTTTTATATATATTTTTCTTCTAAATGTATTTCTTCATTACTTATACACATATGTATGTATGTAAAATTAAAAATCGCGGATAAAAAACCGAAGCGACCCGGAAGGTTCCGTTTTGAAAGCTCGTCGCGCGACCGCCCGCTCCAACACTATGCCTTATCAGTGTTATATCTTTTTAAGGATGTTATATATCAAAAAATCGCTTTATCCACATATTCTACATATGTTATAGATGCAATTTATGCAAAAAAAAATTCGATTTTTTAACCCATTACACGGGGTGACCCCCTTAAACGTTATAGAAACTGTTTAGAAATGTAACGTAACGATCATCAAGTTTCTAGATAATTCTACTATATCAGAACAATCCTGTGAATCTGTATTAAAACTATATTGTGGATCTAGAACAATTTATGTACATCCGAGGCAAATGCCGGAATTTCCAAGCCTTGGTTGTTCATTGACAACAAATATTAGACCAATATTAATAATTTATTATTTTCCAGCGCTTTAAAATTAAATTAATGAATGGTTATTTCTTGGTTACTAATATTGAACCAACGTTTAAAATTAATATTTTATTAATACAATTCATGGCAAGAAATTATTCAAAAAAATAAATGTTCAAATAAATGAATAAATAAAGTACTAGTCTAAAGAAGAAAAAGGAATTAATTTCATTGGGACACTCTATTAAAAACAGAGTGTAATAAAAATCAGACAAAATTAATATTTGTCTTTATGTTTAAGAATGAAATCGTCTCTTATATAGAACTGGTAAAACAACTTGTTAACGAGAAAAGAAACTTGCGCGTCCTGGTGACAACTTATCCTAAGTAATTTCAAACATAAGCAGCGCGGGACTGTTTTGAAAGGCGAACAATTTTTCGTTGGGTAGAAATACTCGACGAAAAGTGTATATTGATTTTATGCAAAGCAATTACTGATTTTGATTATTTAAATATTTTATTTCTTATGACAAATAAATTTTTCATATTACTTATTATCGAGTTTAGCTAAACAGAATTTATATAGTTGAACAACGTAAAGTAGTTAATGTAGTGAAACTATACAGAACCTAGAACGTTTAACAATATAAATCAGTTAATAAAGTGAAACTGTACAGTAGGGTGTCCGTAAAAATTCGACTTTCGAATTTTCTTTACGCCACCCCCCCCCCCCCCCCGTTTGGTTCCAATAAAATAAAAAAAAATTTTTCCCAAATATTGAAGCCGATTGATTAATATTAACACGTGCCAGTAATCGATCGAAATTTCCCATTGAAAATACATGGGAAAAATACACTTTTAAAAAAAAACATAACTTTTTTAATTTTTATGCCAAAAATTCTTCAGGTCACATTTGTCTTCATTTTTAGCTGCACTATAAAATAGCACTTCGAGAAAAATTCAATTTTCAAAAATTTTCAAAATGTCGGACTTTTTAAATGGGTCATAAAAATGCACCACAATGTATCAGTGGTTTTATCACATAAATGGAT